>PVIW01016878.1:0-15457 GCA_004026585.1 Noctilio leporinus | reverse complement strand
ATTCAAAAAAGAAAAAGAAAAAAGATTTAAAAAAAAAAAAAGAATTTGTTGAAGAGTTTAGACGCAAGTAGAAGGTGAAGTTTGCCCCAGAATAAAATGTTGCATCCATCCTGCCTAACAGAGCTTAAAAGAAATGCCTGAAAGGATCAAACTTTTTCCTAAGTGTATCTCAGATAAGAAGCTCAAGAATATTTAGAGGAAAACTAAACTATTTGACGCACAAGTAGATAAAAGTCAGAAGTTCCATTCTTCAGTCAAAAGTTACAGGACATGCAAATGAAGAAACCACAATCTATAACAAGGAGCAAATCAATCATAACTAAAACAGAAATGACACGGACAACAGAATCGGTAGACAAAGGTATTTAAACAATTATTATACTGTTACCTATGGTCAAAAAAGTTGTATTAGAAACATGGAAGATATTTTTAAGGAGAAAAAAATCTATAGCAAACTGCGAGATGACAACTACAACGTCTGAGATGGAAAACACTCAGTGCACTGAGTGGGATTACAAGCATTCCACACACTGCATAAGAAAACTACTTGAGTGTATAGCAATAGAAACCACCCAAAAGAAAGCACAAGGAGAAGAAAAGATTGAAAAACAAAAAAAAACAGAGCCTCATTGAACTCTAGGACTCAATGATAGAGTTTTTAAATTTCCCTCAAAATCCAACATGTGGGATATCCCATGTTCCTTTTTTTGGAGTTTCTGAATTTGTGTTCATATTGAACATGCTGCAACCCTGTAATTGTTTAAAAGAAGCACTTTTGATAATTTTTCACTTTTCCTTTTTCGTAAGTACTTTTCACTCTTGGCATATGTTAAGACTTTAATATGTTGATGTTGAATAAAACTGGATTAAATGTTTTGGGTTTTTTTTTTCTTTTTAATTATTATTTCTAAATTTCACATTTATTCTGTAATCAGAAAAATCAAAGTTATTTTAAATATACATATTTTTGTTTACAAAAAAGAAATAAACAAATAGGAAGAGCTATAGATTAAAAGTAGATTTATTTCTTCTCTATGAAGCTCATTAATTTTATTTCAGTTAAAAAGTAGATTTTCAATAGCAACTTTGACATCAACATATAAAAGCCTTAAATATACCAGAAGTGAAATGAAAAGTAAAAACATACCTGGAGAGCTTATTTTAAATAGTTACAGGCTTCTAGCATGTTCAATATGAACACAAATCCAGGAACTCCAAAAAGAACATGCTGTATCATGTATGTTGGATCTTGAGGGAAATTTCTTAAAATCTGTCATTGAGTCTCATTTCTAAAGTGTGAAAAGAAGAAAATACATGCTGATAAGCCTAAGATACCTGCGATATCAAAAATAATTAAGCCCCAAGTCAGGAGAAAAGGGGATGAGTTATCTAAACTTTCCCCAGCTTACAGAGATTACCTCTCTGATCAAAAGCATGCATTTTTATCCAGTCCCTGTGGATTTCATCCATCTGCAGTGAATATCAATCACTCAGAAGCCAAAGTCTTTAATATTTTTCAAAGGCACCAATACATTCGCTGTGTACTATATAATTTCCTATATTATCCCAGGATAATATAGGAGACCCATGGAATTAATACCTTTTTATAAGATGTTAGAAAGGTAGTGATTCTTTCTGCCTTTTTTATAATCCAAATCTATTATAAGAAAATTTACTAAAAAGGAAGAAAAGGGGAAAACCAAAGGGTACAAAACTATTTCCTAAATATATATATATTTACAAATATATATTTAATATATATAAGTAGATAGATAAATCAAGTGTAAAGAAAACCATTCCATTTTCAAACTAAATAGATCAAGTGTAATAAAAAAGCATTTCATTTTGAAGGCTTTTCATAGTTATACATAAATAAAGCTCTTTAAACACTTCAAATTAATGGAGAATAAATTTTAAGCACTTTAAGTGGTTAATAACACAAAAGTTGACTTACCATAAAATGATAAACCTTGTGGAAAACATTCTTTGTGTTCTAAATCCTACCCACTAATGCAGGGGTGAGGCTGCATCTCCTTGCCAACAGTGACTATTTTTGATGAAGGATTTAAAAGGGGTGATTTAATTCCCAAATTTGTGGGTTTTTTTTTTTTTTTTAATTGCATTCAGTCACCAAGAAAATGAATAGATGAGACACATTAGAAACCTTGGTTACGAAAGATGTTTGAACCAAGCCATGCCTCTCTTTTTTCTAAGCTACTCAGAAAGAACGAAGGGGCAGCGGCAGAAAGTCACACCTCACAGATGACCGCAAATGTTCACTGGGACACTGAAGCTTTTACGTGAAGCCTCTTCTATGCGATCAGAGCTGGAGAATGCGAGTCGGTGGCCTTCGGCTGCTGCCGACAGCAGAGCCTTGGAGGCACCGACTTACGCGATTCTTTGGGGAGCATAATGCTATGGTACCTCGAAACGGTACATAGCCAAAAACCTACAGTGAAAGCAAATAATAAATATTTACATTCCGAGCCAAAAAAAAATTCCACAGCCTAAGAAGAAACATTTGATGTTTTCGTTTCTGAATACTGAAGCAAAATAATGATTATACTAATTTCAATCAAACTTAAAAGGTGTGCCTTATTACCTTGTTGATATAAGCTATTCGCCTTTGAACAGGCAAGGGAAAAATCCTGGAGGCCTTTTTATATTCTGACTTCACAATTATCTGATAATTACCCCATCATTACCTGCTGATGAAGGATTCCATTCTAAATTCTTAACATTTCTGATATTACAGGCTTGTTACTTCAAAAGTCCCACCTGGAAAGAGACTGAGCAGGCTGACTGGAGATTTGTTGGTATCGATAGTCAGCTTGTGGCTTGCGAGTTTTGAAGGCTGCCCTGGGAGGCAGACCAGTCTCAGGGGAAGTCTAAATTTACACTGGGTAACGCGAGGGATGCCTGAAATACAGAGAAAAGCGGAGTGATGGATTTGACAAATCATTGGACCAAATAAAACCCCCAAATCTGTGTTGCTAGTTTAAGGTTGCTGCCTGCCCATTTCATCTATCATAACTGAAAAATAATATATTATTATCGTAATTTGCACTTTTATATTATTGTCAAAAAGTTCAAGGCAGTATCGGGGATCACTCAGTAAGATACATAAATGACTAACCACTAGGCTGAACACTTGAAACTGATATAATATTGAATGTAAAAATTCAAAAATATGGAGTACTGCAGAATTTTTTAAGTGAAAGGCACAAATAAAATCTTAAAAATGAACACAGGCATGAGGTCTGTGCTTATTAATAATATATTTTTTACATCATCACAGTTAAACCTATGTATACTTACAGCCAATTACTGAACTATCTTTAAACTAAAACCTTCAAACTTCTAGATCTACTTTAAAACTATCAATAAAATGAGCAATGGGCCCTAGCTGGTGGCTCAGTGGACTGACGCCAGCCTGCGAACCCAAAGGTCACTGGTTTGATTCCTAGTCAGGGCACATAAGCAGGTTGCAAGCCAGGTCTCCAGCCAGGTCCTTAGCTGGAGGCAGGTGAAAGGCAACCATACATGGATGCTTCTCTCCCTTTCTTCCTTCCTCCCTGCACTTCTCTCTGAAAATAATGAATAAAATCTTAAAAAAAAAAAAAAAGCAAAGAATATGAAATTTACATCAAAAAGACACTGTATGACCATAACTAACCATTTCTCTACCCCAAAGTTTTTTAATCTATAGCATTTTTTACTTATTAAAAATTCAGGGTGGGGAGGGGGATAGAGGGGAGCAAAAAAGGGATGGATGTAATACGACAACAATAAAATCAAAATAAATTCAATAAATCATGAGTATGAAAGCAGAATTTGCTCTACTTAAGGTCTACTGAAGTTCATGCCATTTATATATTAATATTAAGAATATTGCTTTCTTATGAATTTTTCTCAATCCACTTAATTTTCCATTTCACCGTTAAGTGACACTTTGAAAGGCTTCTATCGTCATTCAATTGCCAAGTTTTTCATTATGTTTACAGGCATATTGAAACAGTTAACTGAACAATAAATACAAATAAAGAGTTTGATGTCAGAATTCAACAATTTTCTAATACTTTTAATCTGTGCTTTTATTACCTTCTTATTGTCATTCCATTACAATTGTCCCAATTCTTCCCCTCTGCCCTCCTCCACCCAGCCCACCCCTGCTCCCACAGTCAATCCCCACACCATTGTCTGTGTCCATGTATCATTCATACTAATTTCTCATTTTTTTAGGCAGAGAGGGAAAGGGAGGGAGAAATAGAGGGGGAAATTGATGTGAGAAAGAAAATTCACTGGATGCTTTCCATACGTGCCCAACTCAGGACTGAATCTGTAACTCTGGCGTGTGCCCTGACTAGGAATTGAACAAGTGACCTTAAGGTTTACAGGGAAGGAAAATCCATCACCAGTAGCGGGGACACGTGCCTGCTGGGCCTTTTTGAGAAGATAAAATGCAGTGTGGGCAGAGCCAGCTTCTCAGTCTGGCTACTGGGCCCTGCTCCAGGGGGGCCTGAAGATGCCCCCCACCCTGCCCACCTCTCCACCCCTCCCCCACGGGCACCGAAGGTGCCTTCCAAGGGCCAGGCTTTCCCCGGGGTTCCCGCACCAAACCGGTTTGGACAAATTATAGGTAGAAAGCCATTTGCTCAACCAACTGAACTATGCCATCAGGGACAGAATTACAACTTTTAGAACTTGATTCCTTTCAGTATTTTTACAGAGAATAAAACTGAAACCAAAGCAAATTAGGCTATCTTTTTATAAATCTAGAAAAGCAATTCTACAACTTGAATTTTCCCTCCTTTTATCCTAGGATTTTTTTCCCTCACCTGAGAATATGTTTTTATTGATTTTAGAGAGAGGAATGGAATTGGGGAGAGGGCTTAAGGGACAGAAAGAGACAGAGAGACAGATAAAAGAGAAACACCGATGTGAGAAACAGCGATCATTTGTCTCCTGTACACACCCCAACTAGGGATTGAGCCCACAACCTAGGTATGTGCCCTGACCAGGAACTGAACCCACAACCTTTTGGTGCACAGGATGATGATATCCAACAAATTAATCCACCCAGCCACAGCTAGGATTCTATTTTTGACTGGGTAAGATAAAAGATAATATACAAACATTTATATCTCAGTATACTGCTGTACTTTACCTGATGATCAGACCCACACATTAATTCCTTTATTTCTTTATAGTGAAGTGAATGAGGAGCTTAAAAACAGCAAAGTAAGAGCAGTTCAAGTCTGGGGACACGGTCCGTAGAAATTAGCAATATCTTTTGTTAAGGCCAACTGGAATTGAGTGGCTTACACTACATCCAAGCTGGGAATATATACTTTTCAGTATTGCTTATTCCCTGGCATAGTGAGAGATCATCAGCAATGGAAATACGTTGATTTATAAAGTCAATTAGATACCTTCTCAGAGCATATGGATATTTTCCATTCTCTTCAATATAACCTACTATCCATCACATTTTGCATAGGACATTTTTTGCTCATCAAACAGATGTTAAATCCACTTGTCCTGGGATCCCAGATGCAAATTGTAACTGGTGGCTCTGCAGGAAAGTCGCAGGGTAGGATTCCCTGACATTCTGTGAGATGGTAAAGGCGTGTGTGTTTGTACTTTCCAACGGTGAAGTGTTTTGACTGAAAATACTACCAAAGCATGATCTCAGCTACTGCTCAAACGACATCTATGAATATCACCACAAAAAAATATGCTGAAACATTATTTTTTCCAACTGCACATATTTCTTATATCCCCGAATTATAGAAATAAGCCTACTAATAGGTTTCCTCTACAATAGCCTGAGCTAATGAATGCAGACTGGAACAAACCAAGGAAAATCCCTGAAACCCATTTTCATTTCCTTTAGCTTCAATGAACAGAATAGCCGGAAAGAATCCTTCATCTTCTGACAATTTCATGTATGAACAAAAATATGCTATCTTCTATATACTGAGCTAATTGTTCAAACAAAATTTGGCTGTAAATGTTATTCTAAAATTATATGGCTCTATTTCACTTGGACCAGGTACTGATTGAATTGGTGGTATAATAATAATAATAATAATAATAATAAATCATGATCAATACTTGCTTTATATTAGTGAGTCTATATTTAAAGATTGTTACTAAATCTCCAAGAACCCAGAGCTAAAGAAACTGCTGGTGTGTATATGTTCTAGAAATTGAAATAAACAAATTGCAAGCACTAACTAACCCAACAAGGGAAGTACTATATTATAACTCAGTTCATAACTTAGCTAGGTCAGTTAATGACAATCTTACACATTTGGGCAATGATCTGAAATTAGGTAGATTTGTAGAACCCCTCCAGAATTTCTTTTTTTCTCCAGGAATTGTAAACCTGTTTCATAGGAAATTTGGAAAAATTATTTTGAAAAATGATGACACTCATACTTAATAAAATTATTATGGCTATTTTTTTAAATGATGACAGCTTAGAAAGTTTTACCATGAGGAAAAAAATACAAAACCCTTTAGAAACCAGCTTAAAGAAGCTGTATCTTTAAAAAGAAAAATCACCATATTTTCTATTACTTCCCAATAAATTAAAACCCAAGCATTTCAAAATACAATCTCCAGTATTTAGTCATGGGGTTTATCAGAGGCACATTTCTATTGAGATTCACATTTTCTCAAGAATCTTGCCATGGAAATCTGGCCATGGTTACCGTGTAGGCTGCAGTGCTATCTGGGAACCTGCAGGCAGACACCAGGGCTGGTGTGTGTGTGAGGATGAGGGTCTGCACAGCTGCTGGAAGGAAGGAAGAGCATGTATTTAAAGACTTTCCAACTCGCTTTCATCTGAGCTGAAAGGGCCTCATTGGTCCTCACTTTGCCAATCATCAGCGATATTCCCTCTAGAGCCGGCAAGTGGCCGTATTCAACTCTGAATGTTACACTGAGAGGAAAGAAGACTTCGGGCGTGTATAATACTCAGATATTGACCTGCTCATTCATCAGCCTGATGGAGTTGCGGTTTTTACCAAATCTGATCTCTCTCCTTCAAACACGTCCCCCTCTCTAGCTCACTACAGGAAATGGGTAGTCACAACTACAACACTAGGGTGCGATAATCATGTAATTATCTAACACGTAGAGAAGTCCACATTACAACCACCCCTGACACAACACTTTTTCCAGGAAGAGAACCCAAATCACACCTGGCACACTCGGGGGCCCAGTCCACTGTCAAGAAGGAAGCCAACATGCACTTGAAACGAGAGAAAAGAACACACACATCGGAGCAGAATAACTAGCGTGTGTAGCACAATGCCTGTAGAACCCTTCCCAGGGGCCTGCGAGAGTCACTCCATGCTGAGAAGAAGGAAGCCCAAAGTGTCTGGTAGCCAGGGCTTCCCGTCCCTTCCTGTTTTGTCTGGCTACGTACTGCGCTCCATCCACACACGTTTTACACGGCCCGTGGCATGTAACTTCAATGTAGGAGTAACAGCCCCGCTCTGACAGGACAGCCTTTGCTTCTCTTTTTCCACATGGAGAAGCCAGAGTGCTTATCTGCAATGCAGCCAATCAAACGGACCAGTCTGTGACAGTGAGGCCTTGTGTGTCCACTGAGAGTTGGCACACTGAGTGTGTCCACGTGGCAACATACATAGTATGCTCTTGCCTACTGGGTGAAGCGGAGTATTTCAACTCTACTCCCTAAAGCTTCATTGTCATTTGAAAACATATCATGAGCATTAAAACCAGCTTTAGCTTAGTATTGAAATACTAAAATTTCTATATATTATGATTGTTTTCTCTCATGGTTAGGACTGAATTTACAGTAAGAAGGAATAAATTACTTCAATTAATAACCTTTACTTATTTTTTTAAACTTAAATCCTTTAAATTATAATATAGTATTTTACAAAAGTTAGTGCAAATCCTATCAGCTGCTCACAATTTGCAAAGTAAAATGAAAATATTATTAATAATAGGTTTTTAAGAACCCACATTCTTTTTTTATTTGGTTGTATTGTTGTTGTATTACATCCATTCCCTTTTTACTCCCCTCTGTCCCCTTCCCCACCCACCCGCTCCCTCACAAAGTCAATCCCACTTGTTGTCCATGTCCATGGTTCTTCCATACTAGGTTCTTGTCTAAACTGCCTCCCTTCTTTGCTTCTTCCTTCCCCCTCCCCCTGCCCAAGAACCCAAATTCTAATTGAACAAGTTTACTTTATGTTATTAAGCTAATCACATACTATTATTAAAATATTTCTTATCTAAGTACACTTTCACCTCCCAAATACTATGCAACTCTGGTTGCTGGCATCACCAAAACTGTGCGAGTAAATAGTGCCATTATTAAGCATTTTATATATTTGTTACTAATTTACATTTATTTTATTTTATTTTATTTTATTTTTTTGTAAAGATTTTATTATTCTTAGAGAGTGGGGAAGGGAGAGAAGCAGAGAGGGAGAGAGACATCAGTGTATGGTTGCCTTTCACCTGCCTCCAGCTACAGACCTGGCTGGAGACCTGGCTTGCAACCTCATTATGTACCCTGACTGGGGAATCAAACCAGTGACTTTTGGGTTGGCAGGCCAGCACCTTATCCACTGTGCCACCAGCCAGGGCTTATTTATTACTAATTTACATCGTTATCTAATATGTATCTTAAAATAACTAAAGCTGGGCCCTGGCTGGTGACACAATGGATAAGGCACCTGCCTGCAAACCCGAAGGTCGCTGGTTCGATTCCCAGTCAGGGCACATAACCAGGTTGCAAGTCAGGTCTCCAGCCAGGTCTATAGCTGGAGGCAGGTGAAAGGCAACCATACATTGATGCTTCTCTCCTTCTCTGCCTCTCTCCCTTCCCCTCTCTCTAAAAATAATCAATAAAATCTTTTTAAAAATAGGTAATACTAAGTTAAACCACCAAATAAAGCCTGTGTCTAGATGGAAAATAATCAAACTAGAAGGTTCTTTCACAGCACCTGTCATTTACCCTAATATTATATCATTCAAAGATCAGTGCTTGAACCCGGCACTCAAAGAGCTCAAAGCCTGCTAAGGGAACCTAAGAAACAGATGTAAGGAAATTCATATTATGGTAAGTGTTATAGTAGAGTGATAAACCAAGGTTTGGGGAACTGCAGAATGGGCAACAATTAACACTGACCCAGGCAAGTTCAAGGGGTCAGGCCTTTGATGACATTCCCCTGTAAATTCTAAACAAGACTAAGAAGAGGCCCGCAGCTCAGTACTCAAACATCTGATCAAAGACAGAGGTGGCTCTGTTGGGACATACAGAAAACAGACAATATAGAATCCAGGGCAAACATCTTTTGTTCCTTACTATTTCTTTACTTTACTAAAATAAGAACCACGCATACAGATGAATCACCAATGACTTACAGAAATAACTCGTCAATGATGTGATTTTTAAAGAGACACGAAGTGTCACTCTTCCTTATGATTCTGAAGCAACTAATAGTGAATGACAAAACTCTGTGAGAGGAAATGTCTAGCATGTCCTCCATAGCTAAATTGAGGAGCTGAATCATACTTAAAGAGGTTTCTAAAGTTAAAATAGCAGCCCATAAAGAGTTTATTCATGGTGTAACACACATTCAATTCACTGACCACGTTTCAGTTCAGAAATTTATTTTCTTATCAGTCATCTTCTTACTTACCTTCAGGATTTCGATCTATCCATCCGAAGCAATGCAAGAAGGGTTAGGGGAGAAAGAATGCAACAAGTTATCAGTGGTAAAGTTACAACATAAATTTAACACATATCTACATAAAAGTATATATTAACATTTTCAAGATTCTCACTAATGGCTCTCTAATAAAAATTAGTTAAGTCAATCCACAATTCAAGAGTAAAACATGAATAAATGAAACCTAACAATATATCTGCACTTCCATTCTCAAAGCCCATGAGAGTGTGTTACTCCAACATAAATGTGGGAAAAAGAGGCAAAGATATATGATCTAGCCAAACAGAAACCAAACTCAATATATACATGCATTGAGAGCATTAAATAAACCACTGAGGGGAAAAGGGTGATTGAAAGGCCAAATACATAATAATATTAATATTTCCATTTAGTCTTATAATTTCAGTCAGTAGATACTATTATAGAACAATGTCACTTTTTGTCTTGGCATTACCTTACTTTTATAGACTTCTTTTAATTTACTTTCTAATTAACTTTCAACCAATTAATGCTATGCTCTTTGGATTAGCACAGAGCCACACAGAGCAGCAACACGGTATCAGACTCCACCAGCCTGGTTCACAGAGGTTTCTCCACCCAGGCGATTACCTAAGGCTCTGCCCCATCCTACTTCCCAGTGCACTTCTCTACAATAGGCCACGCTACTAAGAAAGGGAGTCAAAACAGCTCTATCTAATACATAGACACCAACACAGGGAGGCTGCCAAAATGAGGAGACAAGAAACATGGCTCCAATAAAAAAATGGACAAAACTCCAGAAAAAGGACTAAATGAAATGGATATACACAATCTAACAGATAAAACTCTGCTTATTAAAATACTCAAAGAACTCATTGGGTACTTCAACAGCATAAAAACAACCCAGGAGAAATAAAGTTTACACTAAGTAAAATTTTTAAAAATTACATGGAACCAACAGTGGAGTGGATGAAGGCAAGAATCTTCAGCAAAGCAAGAAGAAAAGAACAACCCTCTCCCCGCCAAAAAAAAAAATGTAAAGGACAGGCTAAGGAGCCTCTGGGACTTCCAACATTTCAAATCATAGGGGTGGCAGAAGAAAAGAAAGACTAAGAAATTGAAAGCTTATTTGAAAAAGAAATGAAAAAATACTTCTCTAATTTGGTGAAGGAACGACATATACAAGTCCAGGGAGCACAGAGTCCCAAACAAGCTAGACCGAAAGAGGACCACACCAAGACACATCATAATTAAAATGCCAAAAACTAAAGGTAAAGAGAGAGTCTTAAAAGTAGCAAGAGAAAAGCGAGAGTTACCTACAAAGTAGTTTCCATAAGACTGTCAGCTGATTTCTCAAAAGAAACTTTGCAGGCAAAAAGGGACTGCAAGAAGTATTCAAAGGACCTACAAACTAGATTATTCTATCCAGTAAGCTATTATTTAGAATTGAAGGGCAGATAAAGTGCTTCACAGAGAAGGTAAAGCTAAAGGAGTTCATCATCACCAAGCCCCTATTATATGAAATGTTAAAGGACCTTATCTAAGAAAAAGAAGATCAAAATTATCAACATTAAAATAGCAATAAATTTACAACTATCAACAACTGAATCTAAAACACAAACTAAGCAAACAAGCACAACAGAAACAGAATCATGGATATGGAGGTTATTTGGAGGGTTACCAGTTGTGAGGGGGAAGGGGAAGAATGGGAGAAAAGGTACAGGGATTAAGAACTACAAATTGGTAGATACAGAATATAGAGGGGGATGTTAAGAACAGTATAGGAAATGGAGTAGCTAAAGAACTTATTTGCATGACCTATAGACATGAACTAAAGGTTGGGGTCATTGCAGGAGCAAATGTGAGGGCTACTCTCTTAGCAATCTTCAAGTATGTAATATAGTACTGTTAATTGTAGTCACCACACTACATTAGACCCCCAGAACTTACTCATCCTAGAACTGGAAGTGTGTATCCTTTGACCAACATCTTCCCATTTTTACACACCTTCCCAACCCTTGGCAGTCATCATTTTATTAAGGATAACCTTTTTAATCTAAAAAGAGTTTTTTGAAAAAATCAGATCAAAATTTAGGAGATGTTAAATATTTTAACATGTAAGATGCTAGGGTATTAGTCACTGAAACAATATCTAAAACTGAATATTCTCTAATGTTAGAGTAATCCTTAATAGTCTTATTCATTTATTCAGACTAGGCTTTTCTCTTTAGTTCAAATAGATGAAGTCTGAATAGATACCACTCTTCTAGTGAGAATAAAAACATATTTGCTATTAGTTGAAAACAGAGAATCAAACATCATGTATAGAAACCAGCTAAACAGTCTTACCACTAATTGTAACCTATGAAAGTAATTTGAACATGCAATTTTATTGGACCCTAGAAAATAATGTTTTTTCATTTAATAATATTTTACAATGTGTTTTCCCATCTTAACACTTAAACATGTCACCCATAATTCCAACAAGTGCAAAGGAGTGATTAATCAATCTCGTAAATTCCTGAAGAACTGTATATTTACCTGTTGGTCTGGAATAAGAAACGACAGCATTTCCTTCCAATTCAGGGGGTGCAAAACTTCCTTTCAGATAGACAGAAATGGCTACTGTCCTAGTCATCTCTGGTGCTGTAAGCAACGTGGAAGTAACATAAGTCACGTAGTTTTAGACAGAGATTATTAACAACAGTTCAAATTAGGCATATTCTGCATGCCAACTGCTCTCCTGAGTACTTCACATGGGTTAATTCACCTCATCCTCACAACCACTCTATAAGGTGGGTGGTACTATTGGCCCCATTTCTTTTTCTTTTCTTTCTTTCTCTTTTTTTTAATCCTTTTTCAGGAGAAATCTGGCTATAGGGAGATGAAAAGGCTTGCCCAAGGTCATGCAGTCAGAGCGGGGAACTGACTCCAGGACAATGCGCCTAACTTTCTACCCCAGTGCTTCTCTTGACGCTGATGAACAGGCAGAATGAAAAGAGAAGGGGGTGCACAAAAGGGCAGATTTTGGGAGTGAGGAGAAATACTTATCATGGTTAGAACACAGACTGCAGGGCAACGAGAAGGGGGCACTGCACAGGGATGTGACTATGGCGGCAGAGGCTCAGCTGATTGGACGTAGCCTTTTCTAGTTACACATTTGACCTCCAACCTGCGTTGGAGAGTCCTACGAGGTTTTTAACAGGGAAAATAAGTTTTTCACAGAATGCATTTTTAAAAGATGCATTGGAAGCAATGTGAAAAATTAGAAAATAAAGTGAGAAACCAATGGTTGGATAGCACGTCCAAGATCACTTCAGCCACTCAACCATTCCTTCACTCATTCAATGAGTGTTTATTGAGTTCCCACTACCAGCCAGGCACTGAGCTAAGGTTAGTTTACAAAGGTAAAAAAGACAGATATATTTTTGACTTTCTGAATAAGACATAGGAGCCCCAGCTGAACAGTGGCAGTAAATAAAAAGGCTTAAAAATAATGTAGAAATTACTTTAACAGAACTAACGACATCTGAGATGTAAATGGTAGGGGATAAGAGATTCTACGCAAAGAATAAGAGTTGCCATTTACAACCTGTCTATTATTTTAGGCATTATTGCAGATATATTACATAGATTCATTTTTAATTAAATCCTCAAAACAGCCCTACAAGAAAGACACCATTATCCCCTTTCCACAGGTTAAAAAACCTGAGGCTCCAAGTAATTACGAAGGTAGCTTGCTCCAGGTTACACGTGGAGTGAGTGAGAGTCAGGGCCAGGATTCAAATCCAGGCCCGACTCCAAAGTCAATATTCTTTCTTCAAACAGTACTGATTCAATAAATAGCTCACTAGAGAAACACCAAATTATAGTGTTTAAGTACAATTACAGGTCCGTCTAGTTAAGGAAAGCACTTGGAAACCTGTAATTACTCCAGACTCAATAACCATTCATTGAACATCCATGCTTGATGCTTCGAGAGAAAACTCTATTAGCAAAACATCACAGCATTAATCTCAGGAAGACACCAGTCTCATGATTCAGACAAGAAATACATCCATGAAATAAACACACTAATACATTTTTTAATTAAAAAAAGCCCTCATAGCATGATAGGCTTTAAGCCAAAACAAAACACTTACCCATCAACTCAAAAGTGAATCGGTCACATGACAATGCTAAAGGGGGCTGCACATGGACTGATAGCTTGGCTTTCTGCAGCGCCACTCGATTCTGCAGTGTCACCTAAGGAAGTAGGAATTATTCATTGAAAATTACATTCTACCCAAATTAACAAATATCTCAACTACGAAAGAAAACCACTAGAAAATTAGAAAACATCATCTGAGAAAAAAATGAGTAGCCCCAAAACGTAACAAGTAACATCAAGTAGTAGATTAAATGCCCTACCCTGTTAGAGGTTGTGCAAAGGGGTTGAACAGACTTTTCTCAAATGAAGATATAGGAAAGGCCAAAAGGTATATGAAAACATGTTCAATATCTTTAATCACTATGAAACAGAAATTAAAATCACAATGAGATACCACTAAACAACCACTAAAACATTACAATCAAAGGCTAGACAGAAACAGGTTTCAGAAAGAACATGGAGAAACTAAAGTCCTTATATATTGTTGATAAGAATGTAAAATAGAACAGCCACACACAAAAACTTTAACAGTTTCTATAAAAATTAAACATCAATTTACCATACACTCTCACAATTCCATGGCAAAAGAAATGAAAACATATTTTCACTCAAGAACTTATACACAAATGTAAAAACTAGCTAGCATTATTCATAATAGCTAAAGTTTTAAAAAACCCACATGTCCAACAACTAACTGATGAATGGGTAAACAAAATGCAGTCTATCAATACAATGAAATACTATTTGGTCATAAAAAGAAATGAAGTACTGACACGTGCCAGAACACAGGCAAACCTTAAAAGCAGTACGCTAAGTGAAATAAGCCAGCCACAAAGAAACACATATTGTTTGATTCCATTTATATGTAAAGTCCAGGATAGGCAAATCTATAATAACAGAAAATAGATTTGCAGTTACTAAGGAACAGAGTGGGGGGTATAAGATGAGGAATGCCAGAGAGGAAGGGAACAGGAAGTAACCACTAATGGATATGGGGCTGTTTTTAGTGAGTAATTTTAAAACATATTGTGCTGATGGTTCCACAACTTGGCAAATTTGCTAAATTAAAAAACTATATTATACACTCTAAGTAAGTAGATTGTAAGGTATTAAATTATATCTCAGTAAAACTATTTAAAATGTTCTGTCCTTATCCTTATATAATTTTGTAAGTTATATAAATGTCTAATACTAAGCTAACCTGAAATTAATATAATATTGTATGCCAAATATAATTGAAAAAATTGTTTTAAATATTTTTTAAACTTTAACTTAAAAATGTCCTATCAAAAGCAAACCCCAAATAAAATATATCTGCCTCAATAGCTGATAAATAATTACATCATGAAATGTTATATGTATTCTGCTTTTCATATACAGATGTGGCATCATAAATTATTTATCTTATCCAGTATTAGTATATTACCTTTGACACAAGTTAATTATACTCTAAAGATTTCCTTGCTAGATGGATATTTACTAGTTGAGCAATATGCACCATTTTACATATCAAAGCACTGTATTTTCTTCCAAAAATATCCGACATAACTAATTCTAGAAAATATCAAAGAATGGCAATATTCATGTTGCTTTTCTACACTGGCTG
>PVIW01016877.1:0-15458 GCA_004026585.1 Noctilio leporinus | reverse complement strand
ACCAAAACTGAACCCAGAAGAAGCAGAAAGCCTGAATAGGCCAATAACAACTAGTGAAATTAAAGAAGTAATCCAAAATCTCCCAAAACACAAAAGCCCTGGACCAGATGGCTACACACGTGAATTTTACCAAACATTTAAAGAAGAACTAACTCCTATCCTCCTCAAACTATACCAAAAAATTCAGGAAGAGGGAAGACTCCCAAACTCTTTCTATGAGGCCAATATGATTCTAATCCCAAAACCAGGGCAAGATCCAACTAACAAAGAAAGCTACAGGCCAATATCTCTGATGAACATAGATGCTAAGGTTCTCAACAAAATATTGGCCAATCGGATTCAGCAGTATATTACAAAGATCATACACCATGATCAAGTGGGTTTCATCCCAGGGATGCAAGGATGGTACAACATTCGTAAATCAATCAATGTAATACACCACATCAACAATTTGAAAGATAAAAACCATATGATCATATCAATAGATGCTGAAAAAGCATTTGATAAATTGCAGTAACCATTTATAATAAAAACCCTCAGCAAAATGGGAATAGAGGGAGCATACCTCAACATCATAAAGGCCATCTATGAGAAACCTGAAGCCAAAATCATACTTAACGGACAAAAACTGAAAGCTTTCCCTCTAACATCAGGAGCGAGACAAGGCTGTCTACTTTCTCCACTTCTATTCAACATTGTCTTGGAAGTTCTAGCTATAGCCATCAGAGAAGAAAAAGGAATCAAAGGTATCCAAATTGGAAAGGAGGAAGTAAAACTGTCATCATTTGCACATGATATGATAGTGTACATACAAAACCCGATAGGCTCCAACAAAAACTTACTCAACCTAATAAGTAAATTCAGCAAAATAGCTGGGTATAAAGTCAATATCAGGAAATCAAAAGCATTTCTGTATACCAATAATGAAACAACAGAAAAAGAAGCGAAAAAACAAATCCTATTTACCATAGCAACAAGAAAACATAAAGTACCTAGGAATCAACTTAACTAAGGAGGTCAAAGACCTGTACTCAGAAAACTACAGAACAATGAAGAAAGACATCAAGGAAGATACAAATAAATAGAAGCATATACCATGTTCATTGATGGGAAGAATTAACATCATTCAAATGTCCATACTACCCAAAGCAATCTACAGATTCAATGCAATCCCAATTAAAATACCAATGACCGACTTCACAGAAATAGAAAAAAATACTTCAAAAATTTATATGGAGTCAAAAACATCCACGACTAGCCATAGCAATCTTGAGCAAGAAGAAAAAGGTAGGAGGAATCACAATACTGGTCTTCAAACAACACTACAAGGCTACTGTCATCAAAACAGCATGGTACTGGCATAAGAATAGACATATAGATCAATAGAACAGAATAGAGAGCCCAGAAATTAACCCAGGACTCTATGGTCAACTCATATTTGACAAAGGGGGAAGGAACATCCAATGGAGTAAAAACAGTCTGTTCAACAAATGGTGTTGGGAGAACTGGACAGCAACATGCAAAAGATAAAACTAGACCACCAACTTACACCATACACCAAAATAAACTCAAGATGGATAAAGGATTTAAACATAAGCAGTGCCACCATAAACGTCCTGGAGAAAAATATAGGCAGTAAACTTTTGGATATCCTATGCAGAAATATGTTTACTGATACTTCACCAAGGGCAAAGGAAATAAAAGAAGAAATCAACAAATGGGACTATATGAAATTGAAAAGTTTCTGTTCAGCTAAAGAAAATATCAGCAAAATTCAAAGGGAACCAACTGCATGGGAAAACATTATTGCCAATGACACCTCAGACAAGGGTCTGATCTCCAAAATATATAAAAAACTAATGTGACTCAACACCAGGGAGACAGACAGCCCAATCAAAAAATGGGCAAAGGACCTGAACAGACAACTCACTGAGGAAGATATACAAAGGGCCCAGAGGCATATGAAAGAATGCTCAACATCACTAGTCATCAGAGAGATGCAAATTAAAACTATAATAAGATACCACCTCAAACCCCTCAGAATGGCAATCATCAACAAATCAATAGACAATAAGTGTTGGCGAGGATGCAGGGCAAAGGGAACCCTCATACACTGTTGGTCAGAATGTAGGCTGGTGCAGCCACTGTGGAAAACATTATGGGGTTTCCTTAAAAAACTAAAAATGGAACTGCCTTTTGATCCAGCAATTCCACTACTTGGACTATACCCAAAGTATCCTGAAACACCAATTCATAAGAACCTATGCACACCTATGTTCATAGCGGCACTATTTACAATAGCCAAGTGCTGGAAACAGCCTAAGTGCCCATCAGTGGATGATTGGATCAAAAAACTTTGGTGCATTTACACAATGGAATTCTATGTAGCAGAAAGAAAGAAGGAACTTGTACCCTTTGCAACATGGATGGAACTGGAGAGTATTATGCTTAGTGAAATAAGCCAGTCAGTGAAGGACAAATATCATATGATCTCACCCGTAACGGGACAATAATGAACAAAACTAAGAACAAGCAAAACAGTGAATAGGCCTTCAGAGATCAGGGGGAAAGTGGTTGGGTTTAGGTGGAAGGCAGAGACAAGGAAGGGGAGCAGCTTAGACAAGAACCTAGTATAAAGGAACCATGGACATGGATGACAGGTGGGATTTACTTTGGGGTGAATGGGTACATGGGGAGGGGACCAGAGGGGAGTGAAAAGGGGATGGATGTAGTACAACAACAATAAAATAAAAATTACAAAAAAAGAAAAGAAAACTGGGATGTATTACAGTGCACCTTAATGGAATGGAGAATTTTCTAGAAATTAAAGCCTTATAAATTGAAAAGAATAATTCAGAGTACAGGAGATGGGAGGGAGGAAAAAGAGAAAATTTCTGCATTGATTAGGAAGATGGAATTAATACAAGCAAAGAAAGGTTGATTCTCCAAGTAGGTTCCCTCCCATGCTTACCTCAGTAACTCAAAAGGAATCAGGTGAAGTAACCTATGAGGAAGGGATTTTGTCTATGTGTGGTTGATTGTTGCTACCAAGTGAAGGGACAAGTCTTCAAGTGATGTTGCTGAGATGGAGAAGGTAGAGAGAGGGGACTCTTATATTCCCCTAGCAGGTACCATCAGAAGAACTGGACTGAAAATGAGGTTCTGAGGAAAGAGGATTTTCAAAGGGAGTCCAGTGACGAGAAACACAGATATTTATCAAGATACTTATGGTTACAAAGAGAGATAGCCAAGCTCTTTCTATTAGCTGAATCCTACATGAGAAGTGGAGAGCAACAAAAAAGGCCAAAATTGAACTAAATGGAATTTTCCGTGGTGAAACTAGGAACATCTGGGTAACCAAGATGGCTGGTCATCCACCCATGACCCAGGCAGGAACAGTAGGTGTGACACAGATAGTGAGACATGATTGTGGAATATGAAGAGTTCTCTGGATCTACTGACTGAGATATCTGTTCATTTTCTCCCTAGCTAGTTTCCACTGACAATATATCAACATTGTGGCTATGTCACTTTCTATCAATGTTACCTTGGTAAGATAATTAATCTCTTTATTTTTCCATTTCCTCATTTAGTTGGAAAAAAAATTATTCTGTCCCTTAGAGTTGTTATGAGACTTAAGTAAGATGACTGATATAAAGTACACTTAGAAAAAAAGAAAAAAGAAAATGCACGTATAATATTTCCTGGCATATAAACACTCAATAAATTTCAGATATCATTATAATTACTTTTTGTTCCATTTTTATGCTCTCCTATATACCACATAATGTCTGACCTCTGCTTTGTCCTGTTTGTCTCAGTTTCTGCTCTCAATATCAACAGTCAACTCTTCCTACAAGTCAAATTCCTATCCAGTCACTTACAACCATCTTTGCTGGGCAGAACTTTGACACAGATCATCTCATAGGAAAACTACTTAGTCCATAGATTGGACACTCTTTTTGCCTAATTAGCACTGTTATTAATAATTGCTAAAATTTATACAGCATGTTAGCAAGAGTCACAGAATCAGGCAGTACCATCTGGATAACCTCAGGTTTTCTACAATGAACTTGTATGTCATTACATTACATTGTAACTTAAAAAATGGTTATTTTTAAAATAGTCTCTTTTTGGCCCTGGCTGGAGGCACAGTGGATAAGGTGCCGTCCTGTGAACCCAAAGGTTGCTTGTTCCATTCCCAGCCAGGGCATGTAAGCAGATTGCAAGCTAGGTCTCCAGCTATCTCTGTAGCTGGAGGCAAGTGAAAGGCAACCATACATTGATGTCTTTCTCTGTCTCTGCCTCTATCCCTTCCCTTCTTGCTAAAAATAATAAAACCTTTTTTAAAAAGTGTCACAATAATTTTTTTTTTTAATGGCTCTTTTTAAAAAAAAGTGTCAATAGATCATTAGCCTGAGTATTATGAAATCTCTGGATTTAGGAGCTTTACAAATTATGTCTCTACTCCTCCCCCACAAAAAGCCAGTGTTTCCTGGTAGGAGAAGTGAGAGCCTATTAATGGAGAAAAACCTTCTTTGTGACTGAACTGCTACTCAGTGCCAAGCTGGGGTCTATGGAAGCTGCTCTGTGACTCTCATCCTCTTGTTCATTATGGTCCCCCTACTTCCAGCTATTTAGGTGACATTTACCTGCAAGAGGTAATTGTTTCTCAAATACAGAAACTCTACTTGATTCCTCTCCATATCCACAGCACTCTGAACAGCACCTGGCACAAGGGAGGCATGTGATGCCCAAATGCCCAGTAAAGTGTGGACCCCAAGAAAGAAGATATCTACTAAAGAGAGCTCCTGATGACTAACTGAGCTCAAATTATAACCATTAAATAAAAATAAAATTAAAAAAAAAAAAAAAGGGTAGAACCAAGATGGAGGAGGAGTAAGTGGAGCTACACCAATCTCCTCCCAACACCAAACTGGAATTACAACTTAACTGGGGAGAAATCATCCAGAATAACCAATAGAACTCCAACTGGAGAGAAGACTTATCACCAAGGACAGAACAGAAGAGGCTGATTCATCACAATGTGACCAGTAAAAAGTGCAGAGATGTGAGAGGGCTGGCTGGGCTTTCATGAGCAGCAACTGAAGGGACAGAGAAACATCTCAGCAGCTGGGGACACCACCTGAGAAGGGTGGGATCCAAGCCCCCAACTGGGCTTCCCAGCCTACAGCAACACAGCTGAAAGTAAAACAGCACCCAGCTGTGAAAAGCAAAAAGCTGCCAGGTTTAGCCAGCCTGACAGAGAGACTGAGTTCTTAAAGGGACCACACATACACAAAAATACAGTGGCACCCACCTCCCCGAGGCTCCAGCAGAGAAAGGGCAGAGTGATTTATGCTTGGATAAGTTTTGGGGCAGTGGCTTTGGAGGGAGAGCTAAGGGAGCAACCTTTGTGTCCAGTGCTGACTTATCCCCCATACAGCCAGCAGACCACTTTTCTCCAAAGGGCGGTAGCCTGAGGGGAAACCACGGACCCACCCATAGGAATTAATTTGCCCCACCCAGCAGTGCCTAAACTCAACCTCAGATTATAGGTTGAATGGATTAACATCTGAGTTAATCTGCCCTGCCCAGAGGTGCCTAAAATTTACCACTGATCACAGACTGATTGGATTAACAACTAAAGGAGACAGTGAATCTCTGGTAGTCTCCAACTGGCTGACTAGGCTCAGACTGGGACATGAGCTGATGTTACCAAGTGTGGAGCCAGAAAGTATAAAAAGGGCACCTCTATACCACAGAAGGTCACACCACTAAGATAGTAAATCAAAGCAGACCAATCCAAGAAGCTGAAACAAACATGAATAACCTAAAATGGGGAGACAAAGAAATAAACCATCAGCAAAAGGAAAGGAGAAATCCCCAGGAAAAGTGCAAAATGAAACAGAGACAAGCACACTCTCAGACATAGAATTCAAAACAATGAAGATAGAGAAACTCAATGAGCTCAGCAGGTTCAAAGAAAACTACAAACAACTCCAGGAGAACTATGAAAAACTCTAGGAGAACTGCAAAGAATTCCAGAGAAGCTACAAGGAACTAACTGAGAATTACATCAGCATTAAAAAGGACATAAAAACCATCAATAAGAGCCAGGAGGAAATGAAGAATACAATTTCTGAATTGAAGAACAGAGTAGAAGGAATCAAAAGCAGGCTAGAGAAAGGAAAGGATCAGATCATCAGGCTGGAGGTCAATGTAGACTAAAAATTCCAGGCAGTGCAATAAAATGAAAAAAGACTGAAAAAGAATGAAAAGGTTTTAAGACAGCTGCAGGACAACATGAAACATAATAATGTCCCTATCATAGGGATACCAGAAGAAGAGGAGGAGGAAGGGAAAGAAAGCCTGTTTGAAAAAGTAATAACAGAAAACTTTCCTAACTTAAGGAGAGAAAAAGTTGTGCAAGTTCAGGAAGCACAGAGGGTCCCAATGAAGATGAACCTAAACTGGCTCACTCCAAGACATATCATAATTAAAGTGGCAAATTTTAAAGACAAAGAGAGGATAGAATTCTAAAAGCATCAAGAGAGAAACAGCTAATAACATACGAGGGAGCTCTGATAAGGTTATTAGCTGATTTCTCAACAGAAACACAACAAGCCAGAAGACAATTGAAAAAAAATATTTAAACAATGAAAAACAAAAGCCTGCAACCAAGAATATTCTACCTAACAAGGCTCTCATTCAAAATGGAAGGTGAAATAAGGAGTTTCCTAAACAAAAGAAGGCTAAAAGAATACATTTCCACCAAACCAGCATGGCAAGAGATTCTAAAGGGTCTGCTTTAAGAAGATGAAGAATCTCTACCTCAACAGACTCTTAAATAGTTCAGGGGTTAGTTTAGGACCACCATATAGGAAGTCAACCACAAGTTCAAAAAATAGCTAGAATACTATTCTACAAAATTATTCAAATCCTAGGGATTTTTATTTTTTACCTCAATTTAGTAGACATAATAATTTTTATTCTGGGGACCAACTGAGCACTGCAAGTGCCACTATTTCTGAAGGCTTGCACTTGTAAAACACATGTAGAGGAAAAACAGGGTATTAAAAGAAGTAAAAACTGTGCAGAGCCAAAAAAAAAAAAAAATCTATCTACTATTTAAAACAAAGTTGTGTTGTATTATTTAAAAAAAAGAGTCTAGCAGCCATTTTCACATGGGAGCCCCTCATTCAAACTAAATTTAGGAAGAAGCCTGCACTGAACTGTTTGCTTGTACTGTGTCTCTGCTGTCTCAGCCAGCACTTATGAAGGAGTTCCTAGAATCCTATTTTAACCAATAGAACAGATGTTCTCTCCATCCAGTCAGAGTTGTGCGTCCATATCACCATCAGCTTCTCCAACCAATCAATGCAGCTCCAATCTAACCAATCAGTGCCTGATGGACCAACCTAATTGTGAAAATCTGGAGTCCTCATATGCATGAGAATGGACCAGTCAGGAAATGGGGAGGGGTAAGGGCTCTGTCTATATAAGTCAGCTCTTTCCTAGCTCAGAGAGTGAATTTTTCCTTTCAACCCAAGGCTGCATTACCCTGGTTGGAGCTGAAACACCAAAGATGTCTCACCAGAGCACAAAACAGACCAGAGCACAGAAGTGCAGATCAAACCTGTCTGGTTGGAGAGGGGACTGGACTCAGGGCTCTCTTGAAACTGCAATTATGCTATTTTCACTCCTGTGCTGTATCACAATTGACCTGTTTTGCACTGAATAAAGTTTCCTTCTCCACCACACCCAAATTGGGGATTCCTATTGGCATTAAGTACAAAGGTCTCAAGAGGCATTTTCTCAAGGCAGGCTCCCCAATCCTCTACTTCGCTACCCTGTTTATTGTTATTCATTCAAATGTTATTGCTTGGTACCCTTTTCTGGATGTACAAAAGAGTCTTGAACTTTGTTCCCAAGGAGTCTGCTGTTTATATGCCTGGAAATCTAATTCAAAAGTTGGAAGAGGGCTATAGCTGGTGGCATAGTGGATAAAGCTCTGGCCTGAGAACCTGAAGGCTGCTGGTTCCATTCCCAGCCAGGGTATATAACCAGGTTGCAAGCCAGGTCTCCAGCCAGGCCTATAGCTAGAGGCAGGTGAAAGGCAACCAAGCATTGATGTCTCTCTCTCCCTCTCTGCCTCTCTCCCTTTCCCTCTCTCTCAAAAAAAAAAAAAAAAAAAAAAAGTGGGGAGAGAATCTAAATTCAACTAACTGCACTGCCATCCAACTACACTGTAGCATTTATATCTTACCAACATCGTTTGTAGACTTGATAGCAGTAAAACTGACATAAGTCTGCTATCCTTCATTAACTGAAACCTAGGAAAAATTCCCTGCTACAATTCACAGGCTTCTAGAGAAAGGAGCTGGAATGAGGGGAGGATGAACAGTGGTGCAGGGTGGATTCTACATTTGCCTTTCAAATAAGAGATAACCCACCACTCAGCAGAACCCAGCAGGAGTTAAACTGGTACTAATATCTGATAGGCTAAGACAATGGTTTAACTCTCTATCATTTAATTAGAGCATAATCTCCTTAATAAATTGTGGTAATTGACACTCTCTCTCCAAACTGCTTGTCTATTGAAAAGACTGTGCTAAAAGTGATAAACTAATTAAGTTTTTTAAAGTGCTACTGCCCTTATGAAAACTTTGGGAAAGCTGTTTACACTGAATTTTACATTTTTTACTTCCATTATTCTAAAAGAGTTTTTATGGTTTTTCTGACATATGTCAGCAGGTTTTACATGTGGTAAGTATATAAATAGCAAAAACAATAAGAAATTCATTCATATACTCTCCCAGATTTGCAAATGCAGAATATGGTGTCATGCTGGTTACAGAAGTTATAATTAAAAGTCCTGTCCTGGTGTGGCATTTAGGGACTCTGGAGACTGTACACTAGGGCTGACTCTTAAATCTCTGTAATCAGTCCTAGTTATAAGAACTGCTTTACAGAAGTCACATTGCTTCTCTGGGAAGAGAAGCACTGATTAATGATGACTCTAAGAGTGCTTTCTGGGCCCTGTAGAAACACAACCAATATATGGCACTTGAGCCATTTGCCAGAATTTCTGCTGCAGTCCCAAATTTCCCCTCTTGTTTTCTGAGAACTCTGTTCTGTGTTAAAGTGCAGAAGACAATGTCTCCTCTGGGTCAGCACCTATTGTCCCTGCCTCTCTCTCTACTCTCTGTGGAATCTCAGTAATCTATCCAAAGTGGCAAACTTTCAGGAATGCTCCCTTTAAGAGTCTTACAAAATGTGTAAGCTTGTATCATTCCTTTCTTCTTAGGGATGAAAAAAGTCCTTTTATAGAACTGGAAACATTTCCTTTCAAACAAAAGCAATCAAGTACTCCCCAGGGCTGTCCCAGAGAGATTCATTCCTCACCCTCCTGAGACCAAAATGGTGAAAGAAAAGAGTGTCTTGCCTTCAAAGAGTTCCAAGAACCTTGCTTTGAGAGGCACTCCCTCCAGAAGTCTGCACACAACGAGGCATACAGTAGCTCCATCTCCTGTGTCATCCTGGTTAATCCAGGACATCTGGACACCCAGTATGGGAACCTATTCTGGGTGTCCTCCAGTTTAGGTAGGAGGGCATGTCCTATGTGTAGAAGATCTGGCTGCCATGGGAATAATGACTCTAGTGATAAGTTTCATTCATAGGTTGTTTACTTTAGAAAGTATTATCAGGCAAACAAATAATGTTCAGTATCTAGAAAATAATTTTTAAGACAGATAAGCATCCAACCTAAACTTTTTGATTATTCTTTTTTGCTTTATTATTACTAATTTAATCTAGCAGTTATTAATCTACTAATTCTGGACAACCTGATGTTGCTGATTTATACTTACTACAGCAATATTTTTAGGATGCAAGACATGTTCCATTGAAGCTCTAGAGAAAATGGTGGGCTCCAGGAATCAACTCTGTTGAGCAAAATGGGTGTTGTCAATCTACCGCCTTAGAGCAGTGACTTTCAATCAGTGTGCTTTGCTATGTGTGTGCATCAGGGTGCCACAAAACTTATTTATTTATTTATTTTTAAGATTTTATTTATTATTTCTAGAGAGAGGGAAAAGGAGAGAGGCAGAGAGGAAGAGAGGCATCACTGTATGGTTGCCTTTCACCTGCCTCTAGCTACAGACCTGGCTGGAGACCTGGCTTGCAACCTGGTTATGTACCCTGGCTGGGAATCAAACCAGCAACCTTTGGGTTCACCACAAAGTGGGTGATAGGGCAGCACCTATCCACTCTGCCTCCAGCCAGGAGAAGAACTTTCAAAACATATAATACCTACCTAATCATAACAACAGTTCAACACAACAATAGATGTCCAATGTGAATTAATCAAAATTATACCTATTTCTTTGTCAGATTGTCAAAAACTAGAATACATTTTTGATGTGCTACAGAATTTTTCCAATTAGATTGTGTTGCCATGAGATGAAAAAGGTTAACAATCTTCGACTGAAGTGACAGTGTTAAAAGATTGCTAACCTAGGCTTTGGCTGGTAGCTCAGTGAATAGGCCCCTGCTTGCGAACCCAAAGGTTGCTGGTTCAATTCCCAGCCAAGACACATACCAGGTTGCAAGCGAGTTCTCCAGCCATGTCCCATAGCTGGAGAAAGGTGAAAGGCAATGATACATTGACATTTCTCTCCCTCTCTGCCTCCCTCCCTTCCCCTCTCTAAAACTAATAAATAAAGTCTTTTTAAAAATTTTAAATAAATAAATAAAATATTGCTAACCTAGGAAACAGAAGACCTTGATTTTCCTTCTTTCTCACATGAACTAGCTCTGTGATTTTAAGTAAGCTACTTAAATTATCAATTTTATTAACAATAAAATAAAATCATAGAATTTTAGAAACTAGAGGACCTTGTTGGGGGTAGGGGTGAAGGTAACCTAGTTCAGCTACTGCTACTTTATTTCACAAATGATAAAACTAACAGCTGCCTTACTTAATTCCCAAGCTAGTTGAGAAACTATGACCAAATTTTAATTGAAATTTCAGCATTCTTTGAAAAGTTTGAGGTTGTACAAACTATTGTACAAATTAAAGAAATAATTATTATTGTTAATCACAATTAAAGTGACCCTTCAAGTTGAATTCAAGCACATATTAGATAATATTTTATTATTATTAACAATACCCACATTTAGCTAGACATAGATATTTTCATTGACCTCCAGTTTCCAAAAGTTTGACAAAGGGATGCTTTTATTTTCTCTCTGCCAAGTAAATTTGTTTCATGTCCTCTCAGACCAACATCTAAAGGCCTCAACTGTGCTCTCAACTTGTATAGGGGATTAATTCCAAAGCTTTCAAACAATTTAAGCCAGAGAATAGAAATCTTGTAGTTAAGTGAATAGTAATCACATTTATTTATATTGTACATTGATTTATAATTTGGCTTTGCACTACACATGGGTCTTGCAGACCTCCTGAAACAATACCTTCACCTCTTGATACAACTTTTCACTTTGGGTTATAAATTGGCCTGGATTTCCCCCAAGTCTTAGATAAGTAGTTTAGCTGACAGTATTTTATTTGCAAATGTGATCCCAAGGAGCAGGAGTATGTAATGGAAGGAGGAAGAGACAGTTCTGGGATGCATGATCATGGTTAGCCACCTTTCAAGGATGGAGCTCAGTCTTAGGGAAACTTCTAAGGAGCCTTATGAAATATGTATCCCAGGACAAAGGAGAAAGTTTGTTCATGGAATCTCTGAATTTCAAAGTTGTAAAATCATAAGTACAAAATAAGATCCTGCTGTGCTCCTAACCATAGTGTCAGCAAAGCTGGAGGGTAAGAATGACCTGGATTTGTCAGTTTGCACCCAAACAAAGTTGGATGAAGCCTACCTAAATAAAGGTCACTGCAGCGGTGACTGGATTAAGAACTGGGCTTAGAGGATTTAAGGTGCATATTTGTGGTATCCAATACCGATTCTATTTCAACCAAACTATACATGATCATTTATTAATTGAGAACTACTCTTTAGAAGGCAGATATATGTTTACCAAACTTCTCTTAATGACTCAGACAACACAATGTTTAGCACTGGGTACCTCTTTGCCCAACCTGAAACATAGGAATAGAACAATATATATGAGTATTTATTCAGGCTTGGTCCAAAAAATGATTCAATGCAATTGCACATGAGGAGCTTTTATATAAAGTAAGTAAATTTTACTTAGGTCAATCTCTGTATCACTTTAGACAACAGAAGAGCCTAGCCATACAGATATCTAGTATTAGTTACAGTATAAGATCAAGCCACCTTTGCACAGCATCATGTTCATATATGAAACATCTCCAAGTTTTAGGGCTTAATAGATATAAGGAGAAGGTGAGTGGACAATGAAAATGATTTACTAGAGACAGTTCCTAGGGCAGTGATTGTCAATGTGTAGTTCTTGAACCCATAATTTCAGTACCACCTGATAACTTGTTAAAAATGAAAATTCTCAGTTCCCCATCCCAAGACCTATCAAATCAGGTCTTCTGGGTAATTCTGATGCATGATACAGTAATGTTTGAGACCCATGGTGCCAGGTGAATCTCTCCAAAGCATTTAGACTACTTCAGGGGGGGAAATCATCATGACAGTATCTCAATAGTCATATTTGCACCAGATTAGTGCATATTGTTGAAGCACTTATTAGGAGCTAGTTACCCTTAAGAATTCTGGGGATACAAAAGTGAACAAATCCCAATGACTTTAAAATCTAGTGGAAGAAACAGATAAGTAAACTGAAAGTAACACATTGGCAAGAACACCTAAGTGGGACCCAACCCAAATTTAGAAAGAGAATCAGGAAAATAAGTGACTTCTAAATTAAGTTGTAAAAAGCCAAAAATACACTGGAGTGGGATGGAAGAACCCTTCCAAGAGATAAGACAGGTAATTTAGAGTTGTAGAGGAAAGCTGAGCCAGGTGAGTCAAGGGCTTGTAAGCAGCTGAAGTGTCCAGAATGGAGGCATCAGGAAGAAAGTCAGGGAAAGACGAGTTTGGAAGTATGCCAAGGAGCAGATCATAATTGTTAATATGTAAGAAAGCTTGTATTTTATTCTGAGAGCCAGGAAGAACCATTGGAGTATTTCAGTAGGAACTACTCTGTCAAATCTTCCTTCTCACCTGGACCCAAATTTGGGTGTGCCTGAGAGCCCAGCTTAGCTATCTCATCCAACACAATGACTTTAAATGTCAACCAAGTGCTGACGGCCCCCAAATTTATTTATTAAACCTCTTCCCCAGTCCCCCAGTCCTCGAAATTGGCATCTTCACTGAATATCTAAAAAAAATTTCAAACTTGACAAGAGTAGAAAACTTGAATGTCTCCCCTCAATTTTTTGTCTCATTCAATCTTGGCTCACTTCAGTTATGTGGCAACACCCTCAACCCAGTTTTTAGCCAAATATTTTGGATGTAGGCAAGATTCCTCTTTTCTCATCATCTGCATTGAAACCACAAGAATATCCTGTTAACTCAGAAAATTTTGTTATCCCTACCTCCAAAAATATTTTGAAACTTTACTTCTTTCTAGTATTTTATTTTCTCTTTGATCACAAAATAGATTTCTGGAAGCTCAAGGCTCATAAAATGGTCAATTCTCTTAGCATCTTAGTCTTTTCCACAGAAGTCCATGCTGGGTTTAATTTGCTTTGACTGGGTTTAATATTCATCTATGAACCAATGAGATAAATAAACTTTTTGCTCAATACTAGGCCATAAGCTCATCTTGTTAGCCCGAAGTGGAGACAGTTTCTCTCAAACCACACGGTGGGTAAGGGTGGAAGCGGTTGTGGAGACAGTGGAGGGGAGGACTATAGAAGATAGTCCCCTTTGGAAACAGAGGTGTTACCAAAATAAAAGTAATGGATACTGGGCAAGCAGACAAGATTTCCACTAGAGTGGTGAGCCAAGAGATGACTGAATGATGAAAAGTAGTTTATTTTTGAAATGTACTTGAATGTTACTTTTCCTTTAAGTATTTGCATTTTGATTCTAAAAGTATGCACTTAAATCAAAATCATTTTACATGCCTCAAGCACTGATTCACCATTACAACTAGTGCCTGATTGCTTGAGGCATTGGGCTAGGTGCTGCAAAACCAGCTTATAGTAAAAATAAGTCATGTGCAAAGTGTTTAAGTATCTGAACTAACACTGATACAGTTTATATATGACAGTAAAAGATTTATTTATTATTTATTTTATTTTTAAAAAGATTTTATTTATTATTTCCAGAGAGAGAGGAAGGAAGACAGGCAGAGAGGGAGAGAAACATCAATATATGGTTGCCTTTGACCTACCTCCAACTACAGACTTGGCTGGAGACCTGGCTTGCAACCTGGCTATGTGCCCTGGCTGGGGAATTGAACCAGAGACCTTTGTGTTCACAGGCTGGTGCCTTATCCACTGTGTTACTAGTAAGGGCCCAGATTTATTTTTTATTCATCATATGATCATACAGGGGATCTATGGTTATAATTTTTAGAAGCAATTTTAGACAGCTATGTCCATGGCACAAGAGCAAAGCAAAAGGCTTTAATGTATAGCTCTTACAGAAATGGACAGAAACTATAAAAACATTATTTTTCTCCTTAGAATTTACAAAATTCCTTAGGAAATGACAAGGATAAAGCTAGTGCCAAGTAAAAATGTCAACGGCCATGTCTGCTGTCCTCTCTGAGCAGCCACCAGGTGCAGCCTGGTGTACAAAGTGAGAGGATCTGGCATATCTCCTTTTCTAATAAGCAGAAAGAATGGAAAAATAAAAGTTTTTCACAAAAGGACTCCCCTCTTTCTCCATATTCCTCAACATTGTCCCCAGAGAAAGGCTTTTAATTTGAGATCTCTTTCTCTGCTTGTTTCCATGGATTTGATCCCAGCCATTCTGCATTCTGATCTGGTACCTTCCCCATGTGGGTGTGCCACCAGCAACACACAGGAAAACATGTTTTACTTCTATGATAAAGCTTAAGGGAAAAAGAAAAACAAAAAACTTACATTAAGAAGTATCTATTACAGTACAAGAGAATAAAAAAAGGCTGAACAAGACTGAAGAGGGGTTAAGAGAGCTGAAGGACAACATGAAACGTAACAACATCCATATCATAGGGATACCAGAAGGAGAAGAGAAACAAGGAATGGAAAACCTGTTCAAAAAAGTCATGATAGAAAATTTCCCTAACATGATGAGTGAAAACATTAATCCAGTTCAGGAAGCAGAGAGGGTCCCAATGAGGATCAACCCAAACAGACCAACACCAAAGCACATTATTATTAAAATGGCTAATTTCAAAGACAAAGAGAGAATCCTAAAAGCATCAAGAGAGAAAAGACAAATAACATACAAAGGGGCTCCAATAAGGCTATCAAATGATTATTCAACAGAAACAATTCAAGCCAGAAGGGAATGGCAAAAAGT
>PVIW01016876.1:0-15461 GCA_004026585.1 Noctilio leporinus | reverse complement strand
ATTTGTCCTTCACTGACTGGCTTATTTCACTAAGCATAATACTCTCCAGTTCCATCCATGTTGTTGCAAAGGGTACAAGTTCCTTCTTTCTTTCTGCTATATAGAATTCCATTGTGTAAATGTACCAAAGTTTTTTGATCTAATCATCCACTGATGGGCACTTAGGCTGTTTCCAGCACTTGGCTATTGTAAATAGTGCTGCTATGAACATAGGTGTACATAGGTTCTTATGAATTGGTATCTCAGGATTCTTTGGGTATAGTCCAAGTAGTGGAATCTCTGGTTCAAAAGGCAGTTTCATTTTTAGTTTTTTAAGGAAACCCCATACTGTTTTCCACAGTGGCTGCACCAGCCTACATTCCCATCAACAGGGTATGAGAGTTCCCTTTGCCCTGCATCCTCACCAACACTTGTTGTTTGTTGATTTGTTGATGATTGCCATTCTGACAGGTGTGAGGTGGTATTTTATTGTGGTTTTAATTTGATATCTCTCTGATGACTAGTGATGTTGAGCATTCTTTCATATGCCTCTGGGCCCTTTGTATATCTTCCTCAGTGAGTTGTCTGTTCAGGTCCTTTGCCCATTTTTTGATTGGGCTGTCTGTCTCCCTGGTGTTGAGTCACATTAGTTCTTTATATATTTTGGAGATCAGACCCTTGTCTGAGGTATATTATCCAAGTTTTTAGCAGCTAGCATGCCTGGTCCTTTTTCCTTTAGTTTTCAGAAAGTCACTTTTATAAGGAGATATTTCTTGTTCACTTTGTCTAAATTATGTTCCCCTCAGAGACTTGCACCCACAGAACCTGGCTTCTTTTCTCACAGCACTTACCAAAGTGTGAAATAATTTTATTTACCTCTGCACTGTCTTTTCCCATTCCATTCCACCTTCCCTACACTAGACTGCAGGAAAGTTATTTGTCTTGTTTTCTGTTGGAGCTCTGGTACCTAACACAGTGCCAGGCACGTAGGATATGATCAATAAATATTAGGTGAATGAGTTAATGTGATCATAATGTAACGATGGGCTTACACACAATTGCTTTATGACCTTGTTGGAGACAAATAGTGTTAATCAAAAGGTCAAGATTAACTTAGATAAATAATTTACCAATTCTTGTTAAGGTGCTAAAAATCAATGTTCAAACAAATATTTGGCAGAAGAAAAAACAAATAAAATCGGCACATGTAGAGTTGATTGTGCTAAAGTAGGTGGGATGGACTTGGAACTTTACCTGAGAGCCAAATCAGATTAGTTCAAAGTCACTCAGTTGCCTGGGAACCCCTGAAGGCTGGTCAGCAATCTGGGCTTCCAGGCAGACTCTCTGAGGCTAGGGTACTTGACTCTAATTTGAACGAGCTCCCCGCTGCTCCCCAGGTAATAAAGGCATATGGAGCCATTAAACTAGGGTATAACACTGGCAATTAAAAAAAAAAGTTCCTCTCTTAACATCTAAGGGAGAAAGACACCAAATTTGGTGGAGGCGAATATTTGAATAAGCAGAGACTAATGCTCTGTTGTAGGCAGGGGCGTCCCATTGGCCTTCTCATAGACAGGATTAAATACCCTTCACATTTATCTGCTCACTTTGCCATGTCCCTATGCCACTTTCTAACAGCTACTCAGGCTAGAGAGATGATTGCATGAGAGGAGGCTTCATTGCTCATAACTTAGACTTCAGTCTCTTATTAGTTTATTTAGTCTGAGTCAGTTTCCTCAGCTCTTGTCAAGCAAAGTAAGGATACCCAGTGAGGCTTCTTATTGGATGGCCATTCGACCTTTTCATAGCAACCCCTTAGCTCATCAGCATTCACTTTATAAAAATAATTATTAGGATGTGATGACATCTCTCTCCATCCCCAGCCCAACTTCCTTCCACTCATAGTAAAGGCTCTCCCTGACTGAAGGGTTTGGATGACTAATTCCAAGGTTAATGAGATTTTAAGTTTGAGGCTTATATCAAGGAGTTCCCATCACCACCATCATAATGTCAATAACAGTAATCCTAAGAAGAGTAAACTCTTACATATCCTTTTTCCTTCAGGGTCCTTCATTCTGATTGTCCCTAAAGCAAATATTTATAAAGAAAACTTACCATATTTCTTAAAAAATGAATCCTAGCTCTTTTCTATTAACGAAAAGGTTTTATTACTTTCCAGTCACAGTCACCCCATCACAAAATCTGAGAGATGTCTTAACAATAAGAAAGTAAATTGGTTAATTGGCATCTCATCAGGTCTTTAACATTTTTTAAAAATGTATTTCTTCATTAAATATTCTTTAGTATCCTCCTAATTAGTATACCTGAAAATTATCACCAAATTAGTCTTCCTAAAACATTTCATTTTTCATTCCTTAAAGTTTGGGGTTGGCTCAGGTATATGTAAACAGAAGTCCCAATTCCATAGCTGGCATTGGCAGCCTGTCACCAGGGGACACCTTGTCACTTGTATTCTGCTCCTGTCTTAACATGTCCTCTGTCCTCTACTTGCTTCCATCAGATGCTCAGCATCCCCCACCTCCCATGTTTTCCTCCTTTCCTGGGACTTTCCAACTATCCTAGACTGATAGAAAATCCTATTCTTTTTTTTTCCCTGAAACTCCCCTAGATCTCCAGCAAGGCATTCTGCTCACTTTGAAACAACTTTAGCACTTAGCCTGTACCACCTGTAGTGAAAGTAACTGTATGCCAGCTTACACTGTTATCTGATTTGGTCATTGGAGAACCCCTTTTAGTCACAGCAAAATTGTAACCTATAGCAGAAAGCTATTGTTTTCCATAAATACCTTTAAAGAGCAGATACTGTGGCAAAGTTGGTTGAAAGACATGTAACTATAGCTGAAAAAAATTAGTCAAGAAGTCTAAGAAAACAAGTGTGGAATAGTCATTAAGTCAACAATATATCTGGAAGCCTCATTCTTCTTAATTTTTAAGGCTTCTATATCAATATAACTCCCCTATGAGATCTCTGATCTTCAATAATGAAATTTATTGCTCCTCTGCTCTTCCCCTCAAAGTCATAGAGGACCTACTACAGTAAGGCACTGAGCTAGATGCCAAGGAAGGTGCTGTGAATAAGACAAGTGTGGTCTTATTCTTATAGGAATTGCCAACATGCAGCTGATATTCTTATGGGAACGAATATATTAAGTAAATAGTTACACAAAAATATAGTCTATTAACATAGTGGCAAAGGCTCCAGCATCGTGCATGGAAGGCTAGGAGAGCAAGAATGAGAATGCAGGCTGTAAAGACAACTCTGACGCAGTTCAAGTGTTAAGCCTTTTGTGTAATGTTTTTGTTTTATTCTAGTTAGTTGTTATAGCTAGTGGTCTAGGTAACTCTCTCTCCAATTAATTTTGTTTACTAAAGTTCACTGAGTAGTCTTATAAATCTGTATAATCTCCATTAGCATCTAGAATAGTACCTTGTACAAACATGTGTTTTGGATTTAATTGAAGTGAAGAGCAATATCATTCCTGTAGTGCCCCTTATTCAGGCAACTACTCATCTTGGATTTATGCTGTTGACAAGGGTGGTATTTCTATAAGATTTAATCTGCTATTATGGGGCTGATGGAAACTCTGAAACCCAAGGACTTTGATCATTCATTTATTCAATCCACATGTACTTAACCACTACAATATACTATTTTTGGCATTGCACCTGCAAGAATAAAATAGGTAAAATTTATGGCCCCTTGAGAAAGCCAAAGTTTAATTGGATTGATCAAAATAAGCTATTTTTTGGAAAATATGATAATTATCATAAGGAAAGGATGCATAGGGTATCCTATGCAGAGAAAAAAGTATTGATTTTTCTGAAGAGAATTTTTTAGAGCAATTTCACAGAGAAAGTGATGCCTGAGATGGGTCTGGGAGGGTGCCTCGGCATAGGACGACAATTCAGGGATGACAAGGGCTGTCTATGCCACCATACAGAGACCACTTGGGGGACCAGAGTCATGTGAGTAGGGGAGACAGGCAAGGTTGGGAGTCACTCCAGGAGGGCCTTATGCTCACATGAAGGGACTAGAGTTTGCCAGAAAGATGACATGGGTTTTCAATAAGGCAAGGACTTAGGACATTGCAGCAGTGTCAGGGATTTGCAACTGGGGGTAAGGGGCTCATTTAGAAGGTGGTTGTACTGTCTATCAGAATTTCTTAGGAAAAGAACTAAGACAATGGGGTCAAAATGAAAGGGACTTATTTGAGGAAATTAAGGAAATTGATCAGACTGGAAGGGTGGTGGTAAAAATAAGTGTAAATAATGGCCTCCTATTTCCCAAAGAGAGGAAGTAAGAGTAGCAGTAGGGGGTTATGAGGTAGGTGTGGGTGTTCATCATCTCCAATTTCGGACCTTTTGAATTTGTGGTGCCCCTGGGGAGCTGCATGTCAATATCGGGACTCCAAAGCTGGGAGTACAGATTTGGAAGCTGCTGGCTGGTAAAGATGCCAGATGAATTTATGGGTTTTGAAGGTACTGCCTAGACAGAGATGCAGAAATGACCACAACACCCACCATTCACTCAGTGCTTGCTGTGTGCCTAACCTATGGCCCCCACGGTCACTCACTGCCAGGATGTTTCGCTTCTGTTTTCTTTTCATTCTTTACTTATGGGGGAGAGAGAGAGAGAGCGCGAGAGCGAGAATCGATTTGTTGTTCCACTTATTGATGCATTCATTCGTTGATTCTCATGTGCCCCAACCAGAGATCAAACCCACAACCTTGCCACTTAGGATGATGCTCTAACCATCTGACCACCATGGCCTTATTTCCGTTTTCCAGATGAAGAAATAGAGCCTCAAAAATATTCATTTGTCTAAGGAATACAGCTTGAGAAAAAGGAATAATTAGTGATCCCAGTTATTTTCTGGACTCAAACACTTTCTTGCTCTTGTGGTACCTGGCAGAGGACAGGGAGCTGTTGGGATAGCATCCTCATCCCTCAGAGAATGATGAGTGGGGAGGAGACTGTGAGTGAGACTGTAGATGACTGGCTTGTGGTGTAAAACATGTTTTCTTCTTCTCGACTGAGTTCTTTGCGGGACCAGAATTCTGTCTTCTTCCTTGTGCAAGAGAAGTCAGGTACATTCGCAATCCAGTCTGCATCAGAGAAGCAGTAAGATGTTGGAAACCCCCAACACCTGTTTTGTGAGATCAGTGTCCCAAAGGGTGGGAATGCTAACCTGGTAGCTGCAGGGCTTGGTCTGGACCCAAGCCTGAGTTGCAGAAACACATTTTCATTCACTGTTCCCTGTAAAGAACAGGTACCCTAGGAAAGGCAGGGCCCTGGGGTGGGTAAGAGAAAAGCTCCACTGGGTTGAGTGCTTACTCAACCCAATAAAGATTAAATGAGTTAACATAAGCAAAATGCTTATAAAATTTCCTGATGCATAGTAAGTGATCTACCTTATGGCCATCATTCAGGAACAGTTTATTAGCATCATTCAGGAACTTTTATAAAATTGAAAAATAGCTCTTATGGTAAATATGTATGTTGTTGTCTATGTGTCTTTCATGCTGACTATAAATTTGTGCTGATAGTGCCATTTCTGAGAGTGTCTGAAACATTATCGACTGGGTCTGTTGTGGGCACACTCTGCTGGGCCATTAGCAGACAATTTTGATGATGATACTATTGAATAGATGATGATTTTCCCCTTCCTATCATTTAGCTTTGATATTTTTTGGTTTAATTGTGTAATATTATTTTTTATGTTGTACCTTTTGTGATTTATCTTGAATCTAGATCTTAATTCAGTTACATTCCTTTATACCATCATGAAGACTTAGTTATTTCAAGTCATTAATGAAAGTAAGGATGGGCATGGGTAGGATAATTGAAAGCCAGTCCTTTCTGGGGATACACATCAGTATGTCTCTTCCTGTTCCTTTTTCTCACAGGGCTTCAGAAGCTGACTGCTTAGTTAGGACACTGGGGATAGGTGGAAAGAGTGTGAGCATACGGTCCTAAGAGCCAGTGCCATCTTCCCCTGTCTCCTTTCCCATCCTCACCTTCCACCCTCCATCTTCAGTTATTTACTGAGCAAATGCTTCCCGAGTACTGATGTGTGCCAGGAGCTAAGCTACGTGTTGGAGGTGAAGCTAGCAAGCCAGACCTGGTCCTTGGTCTTATGAAGCAACCTTGGGATTAAAATAGGGGGTGATGGGATACAGAAAAGGAAACCGAGAATTACCATACTCATGGTGGTAAGATACAGAAAGAATGTGATGCTAGGGTATAGAAAAGGAACATTTAATCCTGGCTTGGAAGTTGGGGAGTTTCGTAGAAAATATGATGCTATTTCTTGTCTCTGTGACTTGTGTTCATGTCCTCTCTCTCTCTCTCTCTCTCTCTCTCTCTGTCTGTCTCAGAAGGAGGAAGAGAGTAGGGGAAGGAGGGACAGGAACATCAATTGGTTGCCTCCCTGACCACGATCGAACCTGCCGCATTTTGGTGTTTGGGATGATGCTCCAAACTACTGGGCCACATGACTAGGGCGAGAAAGCTGATGCAATTGCTGAATCCACCCAAAGATGAAATATGGGAATGTTCATTTTACAAATGAAGGGCTTGAAGCTCAAAGTGTTCTTTAAGTCAAAGAAACTTAAAATATGAGGACTGAGGTTCTAAAACAATGTGAACATTAAGGTGAAATTTCTATGGAGAATAGCACTGTTCTCTGGTTTGGCAAGACCATCAGAAGCTGAAAACAGACATAATCTTAATGTACATACAAGTAGATAAGCCTTCTCCCCAAGGGGTTCAATATGCTTTCATAGATTTAGCATTTTATCTTCCTTTTGTGATTTGTGGGAGAAAATGAGGTATTCTTTTGTTCTTAAATTTACAGATAAATTAAGATAAACTTGTGTTATAACTTGCTCAAGGTCATTCTGTAAAGTTAATGGAGAAGTTAGAAACCAAGTCCAGTTCCCTAATTCCAACCCAAGAGCTTGCTTTTTAAAGAAACTCGAAGCTTAATGAGAAGCTGTAGCCTGAAAAAGTGAAATCCATTCAAAATATTTGCTCCTTCCTGTTTTTACTTTTATTTTTATTTTTATTTTTTTGTTTAGGTTGCATCTGCACATGTCAAATGTAGACAAGAATGACAATTGGCATTTGGCATGAAAGAAGCAGAATAAATGGATGTTTGATTCTTAGAATTTTGACATTTCACTAACAGACTGGGAATATGATTCTTTAATATCTCCCAGTTGGTGTTTAGTTTTCTAAAAGTTAGCATTTGTCAGCTAGCCTTTCCTCCCCTTGCTTTGAAGATGAGCAGTAATAGCATGTATTTCTGAGAGGGGTCTGGAGGAGAAAGAGAGGAGGGTACCCTGACTCTAACACTCAGTTCTAGAGAGAGCTTTTGCTAGGCAGTTTTTGCTCTTGGTTTCAGCAATATGGTGGGGAAGGAGGAGCTAGCTGCCCTAGGTTGGAATCACCAAGTGTAAAGATATTTTTGGGAGGGGGTGGGCCAGATATTGCTATGGGTATGGAATAACAAGCAAGAAGTTTTCCCAGGCAAGGAGAATGAGTTCCTGAGGTGACACTGACTTTGGGGACTGACTGGGGTGGATGAGGGGGCCAAGGAGGGTCAGAAATATGGGTCAGCAGTGAAGAAGGGAACTGGGGTGCTTCCATAGGATGTACATGAAAGTGCAAGAGAGAAGAAAGCTGTTGTGAGGCCAGGAGCATGGTGGCTGGACAGATCAGCCAAGTATAACAAACTCTGATGTTTCAGTCAGGTCAATGAGGTCTTCCTCTTTGGACCTATTCACCCAAGGCCATGCTAAAATCTCAGCCCCCTGGTGCGAAGGACAGGTGAGTCTTTTTGCAAATACGTTAGATGATGTGGTTACAAAGTGCCTAATTCAGTGACTATCATATAGTAGGTTTCTCCAAAACATTAATGCATTCTCTTTCTATGCCTCTCTTTGATTTTTCCTCTCCACTAAAAATGTCATCCAGCATGCCTGCTGTCCCAACCTCAGATTGAAATGGCTGCACCAACAGGCCCTGTTCACATAAGCAGGGATAGGGTGGGCACTAATTCAGTAGGGGTGGGAACCTGCCGGAAGAGCAGCTTATCCACAGGTCAGCTGGAAACCAGAAGACCTGGGGGACTAGCCTTTGCCTGGGTGTGTGGATGATAACTAGCTAAATCCACTGGTGCATCTCCCCAGGGGAATCTAGATGGGAAAATATGGAGAGATTTGCCCAGTTATTGGTAAAGAGAAAAGAAGAGTAAGAACAGGCATAAAAGGAGCAGAGCCCAAGAGCATATCTGAGTCAAGATAAGGGTGAGGCTGAGAACTTTCCCACCGGTGAGAAACCGGTGCTGGGAAACAGAGCACACCTGAAGCCTGTCTCTTCCCCAACCATTGCTACTAGTCCTGAGCTACTTGAGCCCTGGGGACAGCAATGCCAACTGTGAGGGCAGCGGCGACCCTGCTAGGGACACGTTCCACTCGTTCCACTTGTCTTATATGGTTAAGCATCTGCCAGCCCCAGATCAGATTTGCCTTTGTCAGCACTTCGAGAGACACACACCCCCTCTGGCATGCGCTGCATGCATAGTTGACAGCTCAGCTCTACTCGGGGCTGCCTTCTCCAAGTCGGGCTCAGCCTCTCAGTCTGGGCAGGGGACTCCGTCTGGCACTGCCACGGGTTACCTGGGTGCTGAGGGGAAAGAGAGGGTGGCCTATGGCACCAGTCATGCCGTGGGGGTCCTGAGGCCATGCTGAGAGGAGTTTATTTATTTTTGGGGGGGATTTCAGTCTGAGAAAGAATGCAAAGGAAGAACTTAAGACAGACTTGCAGCTAGGCAGAGGCCGGAGAGGCAGAGGTAGTAGAATGGGTCACATAGGAGGGGCCAGAGTGAAAGAGCTCTAAGCAAATCGATGGTCAAATGTGTGTTTGCAAGTTCTCATCTCTTCATGCAGTAAGATAAAACCTGTATTTTTTTTTAAGGAAAATATCACTTTACCAATCTAAATTTTGAAGCATTTTGGGGTTTCCAAAATGGGTTGTTTCTCCTGACAATGATTATACTTTCCTCAATATGTCACTGAAATGGTTACTAAGAAGCATCTGTGGCCATGATCATGGTCTTTCCTTTGGGTCCCTCTTTCTTTGCAAGGCTGGGCATGAGTGGCACTGGTCTTGATCCGGTAGCCTGGCAGTAGTGTCTGTACTACCTCATTCCTCAGAGCTGCTATAGAATGAGCTCCAAAAGGACAAGGGAGGATCACAGAGGGTGGCCTGCCCCCTGCAGCCCAGCCTTGGTAAGTGCAGCTGAGCAATGGATGACGCGGAGAGGGAGCTGGCGGCAGTCCAACCCTTCCTGTTTTTAGGTGCAGCCCAGGTCCCAGAAATGCAGCATAGGTCCGGAAACGGTTTCTTCCCCACCCATAGCCCAAAGCTACTGAATCCTGGGGACAGCAATGCCAGCTGGGAAAACAGCAGTGACGCTGGCAGGGCTGGTGTTGCCATCCAACCAGAATTCTTTTATATCAAGACACTGACAGACAGGATTCTACCTCATATACTTATAGAGACACATATCATCAAGCAAGCATGTGTAATTCTCTAAAGATCTTTCAGTTGGGGCATATTGACCCTCCCTTCCTTTCTGCACTACAGTGATATAATCTGCTCCCTGTGAGAAACAAACACATCTGAGGTACTTGTTCAGAAATAATATCACAGCTTATTAATTCTATTTACTCCCACACAAAGAAAAACTGTCCACAGTAGGAGGAGAGAAGTCTCAGGTTCTCCACAGGGGAATTTTTAGAGGATTCCTTATCTGGGGCCACCAGTAACTAGCCTATAGCCAATAGAGTAATGAGAGAGAAATGGGAGATTCAAGCACCATTCACCTGTGAAATCTGAAGAAACAACTTGTACTTCTAGAACAGTCCTCAGACCAATGGGATGACCCTCTTGCCTCATCTGCAACTCATCTGTTGACATTCCAAGGTCCAGAAAATGCTCTCTGAGCAGGGAGGGATGTGTTTATATCCACTGGCAAGGACAGTAAGTTTGCCTGTCTTGACCCCTGCCAGGGCTCCAGTCCTGTTTGAAGGACAGCTGCTGGATAAGGCCGAAGGGAGAGGATGACTGGTGAGAGTGGGATCTGGATGGATATCGATAGAGTGCTTCATGTGCCAGCTGCTGCATAAACAAGTCAATCCTCACCCCAGCTGTGTCAGGTGGTTATGATCATGTTTCCATTAAACTGGCTACGTGCCTTACAACTGACAACTGCTACAGCTGGGACTAAACTCCAGGTTCTTCTGGCTCCAAAATCCTGTGTTTCTCCCATATAACACATGGCTACCTCCCAGGGCTCCCAGTGCCATCATATCTGTAATTAGAATAGTGTTTCCTTTTTATATTAGACCTTCTTCCTGAGCCACTCTGAGGTGGTCAAATGTGCCTGAGTCAACTATAGTTAGAGTGGACAGTGGGCATCATCCAACCTTTGGTTGCTTCTCTTCCCCAATTTGAGTTATGTATGAAGGGGGACCCATGACAAATCAAACTTATCTTTTGGAGGATGTGCTCCTTGTAGTCTAGGCTTCCCGTGCTAGGTGAGTGTTCTAGGAACCCATCTGTATCAGTGCACCTGCTGTCATTGTTGTGAGAGGCTGTGTTCAGCTTCAGTGAATTGTTTCTGAAGACTCTTTATACAGATTTGCCCATGTCATGATGGGTGGGTGATTTGCTAGCGTACCCGCCCACACTTCACTGAGTATTTAGCAGTTTTTAACTAAAACAAAATACACATGCCACACCCTCCCTATTCACCCTACCTTGCTCTGAGCAACTTTTTGTTTGTTTCCCTGGATGAAAAAAGTCCTCAAAAGGAAGTGCTTTGTCGATGTGGAAGAGGTGAAACAAAAATGGAAGAAACACCAAAAGTCATAAAAATTGACGAGTTCAAAAACTGTTCTGAACAGTAGAAAAACCACCTTCCTAGGTTTATTTCATCAAATGGAGAGTACATCAAAGGTGACTGAAGTTTGAACATGTAAGAATAAATACACAAATTTTTATAAATACGTAAATTCTGTTTTTCTGGGGTCCCCTATCATTGGGTACAGAGAACTGATGCTCAGTAGACCTGATGCTCTACTGAGCAATCTCCAACACTTTAGCATGGCCAAAAGGGTACTACTAGGTTTGTGTTCTTAAAAATCCATGCTGTTAGCTAGCACTGCCTGGACTTTGGGTCTTTCACTTTGTACATAAACCACACAGGGACTGTGATCATCTGCTCAGCTTTATGCCAGCCTAGGAACAAACCTCCTTATCTTCATCGCATGTTTATTTCTCTTTAGCCTCTTCACTCCCATTAGAAACACATATTTCCAGACATGGTGGTAATGGGGTAGTGATGTCTTGACTTCATCTATGTTGGCCTTTTCAAGAAAACTTAGTTTATATCTTGGCATTTCAGTGTCTGAAAACCTGGAAGAACATACTATTATGGGGGCACTTGAGAGTTGTGTGGCAGGATCAGGGATGAGTGGAGGAAAATGAAGGTATTGTACTCTTAGTGACCGGAGAATCTGGCTTTTTACCATGAGACACTAGCTCTGCAATGCCATCTTCATGGAGGAGGTTTATACATCAAGTAAAAACATCTATTTCCTTCTATAAGTAAGAGGACACCTGAGTGTTAAGTTGCAGTATCCTCTAACTTCGCAGACTCATCAGCAGGATTGTCTCTCCTCTGGAACCCTAGTGTAGAACTTATTTAACAAAGCCTAGTTTCCACATTCTAGGTAGTAAATTATCAGATGGTGGCCAGAAGCAAAAAATTTTGTGTACTGCATTTTGATTAGTTGATAGGGAGCTACATTACCCTTCAGGTAGTCATCTCCAAGGTAACTGGTGTCATTCTCCTCTGCTAATCTCATCTCCTACTTTCACCAAGTCACTTTTCTGTTCATTTTCTTCAAGTATTTCCAGCTTACAACCAGACCTGCATGGTTTCAGGTGAGAAGGATAACACTGGAAGTCTATAGGGACCCAGATCAATCTGCAAAAGAACCCCGAGTGCCAAGGTAGGTTGTGAGACATGTATTCTACACTTCAGTCCAACAACTTGTAAAATGGAAAGGAGGTGGATCTACAGACCAGACTGAGTAGATTTTTACCACTATCCATGTTCTACTTGCAACTGTCAATTGACCTTAATTCAGTATTTTTCTACAAAATCAACTCCACTCACTGGAATAGAATACCTACCTAAACAATTTGGAGATACTTGACTCAACTTCCCACTTGTAAAATAGAGATAATGATGCCTACCTAATGGAGTCATAAAATATACATGGGATAAGTACATAATGCCTGACATGTGGTGTATCCTCATTAAAAAGCTTTTAATCATAACTTTCATATTCCTGCCAAAAGTATCACTTTTCTGCAGTCACCCTGGGAATCTCAAGTTAATCCTTATATTAGATTGTTCATTCATTTTCCATATCCAGCCACCAGGTTTTATTCATCTTTCACCTATTCATACCAGACTTATTCCTGTTATGAATATACCACTAGACACTTATTTTTTCATGCCTAGATTATTATCATAGACTGCCTGCAGAATTAATTAAGCAACACATTCATTTGAGAAGAGAAATATTTATCAAGTATCTAATAGTGCAATGTTTAATGGTGCTGGGGCTAGATGCATGAATCACTCTGACAAGGGTGGTTCTCATAATACTTACATTCTTGTGGATGAAGGTAAATAGTGACCAAGCAAACAAACTGAATGACTAAGAAAAATTTTGGTGGTGAAGTATGATGCAAACACTAAAATAGAGTGATGTTACAGAGTGTGAATGGAAAGGACTCCATTGAATAGATGTCAAGAAGATCTACCTGTGGAGAAGCTGCTTAAGCTGAGATCTGAATGACAAGAAGAAAGTCAAGATCTGGTAGCAGAGAATTTTAGGCAGGGCAGTGAGTACCATGGCCCGTTCATGGGAATAGGCCTAGTTGGTGGAAGGACAGGGGGAGGGCTAATGTAGTTGTAGTGTGAGTGAGAATGGCCCAGTGATACAAGATGAATTCAGAGAGAAGGGAATGGCCGTACCTTGTAGGAATATTGATCATGGAGATCATAGGAAGGACCTTGGGTTTTATCAGAGGCTATATAAGTCCCTAGAGGTTGTCAACAGGGGGATAATATGTTGTGATTGATATTTTATAAAGCTCATTGTATTGGCCAACTGGAAAAAGGCTTAGGGGCTATAAGAGTCAAAGTAGAAGTCAGAGTAGCCTAGAGAAAGATTGGTGACTGGTACCAGTGGAAATGGTCCAGAAAGGAAAATACAGGATATAGTTTTAAGAAAATGCCACATTAATTTTCCTGAGGTCATTTCTCAACTCCAAAACTTTTGGTGCTACCATATTATATTTCTTGCAGAATCAAATCTGAATAACTGGTTTCCAAAGTTCTCTGCAATCTACTATTCATTGATTGTTGACTTCTCCAAACTCCCATACCATCTATCCTGTGTAGTTAATAAGCAAGTGAGCAATAGCACACTCTGTTAGTCTGTGCACTGTTTAAGGCGTGTTAGTCTTCTCTTTCAAGGAAGATCCCTGTAGAACAGGCTCTGTGCTGGCATTTTCTTTCACATTCTCCCTCAAACTGAGCACAGCTCTGAACACAAGGCATGTGTTTAAATTGCTTATTGATTGATTAAAAACATACATCACTATCATTTGTCTCTTCAGTATTTCTCTCTTATGAAGAGAGGTGATTATCTGTCAATATTCATTGCACCATTGAACCAATATGCAATGCATTAATCATCTCTGAAATAACCAGATGAAGCTTTCTTGTAATCTTTCTATTTTGCTGAGATAATTTCACTTGCTTTGGAGTTTATGAGGCCATAAGTGGTTCCCATCTGTTGATGAACATATTTTTAAGAGTCATTTAGTCTCAAGAATGGAATACTTGAGGGGAAGTTAAATTGTAACTTTTATATTAAGTGTCATCTTAGTAACAGAACCAAAATTGGAAGCATGTGTTCAATTTTGGTCTTTCATTTTCAAAGCTTTAGGTCAAATAATTAATTTCATTTGTTTACAAAGTAGATTATGCCAAATAAAATCTATTTTGTTTATGGTTACATTTTAGTCAATCCATCAGCTTAGAAAATGAGAGAAATCTGATTGGCTAATGATTCAACATAGTAAATTATGGTGTTTTTACATCCACAGAACATTGGCCTAATTGAATTACTCAGTAATTTTATGATGAAAATATTTTTTAATACATTTTGAGCAAGACACATACCAGTGATGAAACACTGAAGAATCTTGCTTATTCCATCCTTGTTTGATGACCAACCACAGAATATAATGTAATATTTCTGGGGATAATAATTTTTTCCACATTAAGGATAATAATGACAAGGTAGCTTATACTGGGATCCTTACTGGTATTCTGAGTTTTTTCTATTTGTTTGTGTATCTTTTCCTTCCCAGAAATTTGTTCTCTGTTACAAAATAGTTTATATAAAAATGTTTTAATGTATGCATAATAAAAGAGATCAGTGTGATCACTTTCTCTCTCTAGTGAGGGGTAGAAAAACTATCTAAGGCACTTTCTTTCACTCCTGAGATTCTGATGAGGACCAAGTAGCATTTTCTCCTCAAAATGCAGATCCACACGAAGTCTACACACAATATCAGGAAAGCCAGGGCTCTGCCCTCAGAGTTCTGAACCATATGCATAGCATAGATTCTATACAATATTAATTACCTCTACTTGTTATTTTTTCTTTCTGGGCTTCTAGAAATATGTTGGAAATAGTAAAACTGAAACTCGTGAGCTTTTCAATAAAAGTATTTGATTTGCAAATACAAAGGAAATAGCCGTTTTAGCACCATGACACGGAAATTATCTTGACCTAAGCAATGACTAAAAACAGTTTTAATCCCTTGGTCTCTACATTTTACAACACAGTTTTTAAAATGTCAACAATAACTTTTATTCAAAATGATCACTCAGGTGCCTCTTTCACACAGTTCCAGTAGATACCAAGTTTTCACTTGAGTTTTTAAATTCAATTTCTTATCATGAGGTGGAAGAATAACATGGATTAAATAGTAACAAGTACTGTATTTTAGAATGTATATTCATATATGGTGACAATGGGCTCTTTGTGTCATAACCAATTGCTTCAATGTTGGTGTAAAAATTGGAGTGCTGAACACCTGTGTTCATAGCGGCACTATTTACAATAGCCAAGTGCTGGAAACAGCCTAAGTGCCCATCAATGGATGATTGGATCAAAAAACTTTGGTACATATACACAATGGAATTCTATGTAGCAGAAAGAAAGAAGGAACTTGTACCCTTTGCAACAACATGGATGGAACTGGAGAGTATTATGCTTAGTGAAATAAGCCAGTCAGT
>PVIW01016874.1:0-15464 GCA_004026585.1 Noctilio leporinus | reverse complement strand
CAGTTTGACTTCCTCCTTTCCAATTTGGATACCTTTGATTCCTTTTTCTTCTCTGATGGCTATAGCTAGAACTTCCAAGACAATGTTGAATAGAAGTGGAGAAAGTGGGCAGCCTTGTCTCGTTCCTGATCTTAGGGGGAAAGCTTTCAGTTTTTGTCCATTAAGTATGATGTTGGCTTCAGGTTTCTCATAGATGGCCATTATGATGTTGAGTTATGCTCCCTCTATTCCCATTTTGCAGAGGGTATTTATCATAAATGGTTGCTGCACTTTATCAAATGCTTTTCCAGCATCTATGGATATGATCATATGGTTTTTATCTTTCAATTTGTTGATGTGGTGTATTACATTTATTGATTTATGAATGTTGTACCATCCTTGCATCCCTGGGATGAAGCCCACTTGATCATAGTGTATGATCTTTGTAATATACTGCTGAATCTGGTTGGCCAATATTTTGTTGAGAATGTTAGCATCTATGTTCATCAGAGATATTGGCCTGTAGCTTTCTTTCTTAGTTGTATCTTGCCCTGGTTTTGGGATTAGAGTAATATTGGCCTCATAGAAAGAGTTTGGGCGTCTTCCCTCTTCCTGAAATTTTTGGTATAGTTTGAGGAGGATAGGAGTTAGTTCTTTAAATGTTTGGTAAAATTCACCTGTGTAGCGATCTGGTCCAGGGCTTTTGTGCTTTGGGAGATTTAGGATTACTTGTCTAATTTCACTAGTTGTTATTGGCCTGTTCAGGCTTTCTGCTTCTTCTGGGTTCAGTTTTGGTAGATTATACATTTCCAGCAGTGTGTCCATTTTATCCAGGTTGTCATTTTTTTTTTTTTTTTTTGTCATATAGTTGTTTGTAGTAATTTCTTACAATCTTTTGTGTTTCTGAGGTATCAGTTGTGATTTCTCCTCTTTCAGTTCTGATTCTGTTTACTTGGGTCCTCTTTCTCTTTTTCTTGATGAGTCTGGATAAAGGCTTGTCAATTTTGTTTATTTTTTCAAAGAATCAATTCTTGGACTTGTTGATTCTTCGAATTGTAGTTTGAATAGTAGTTTGAATCTGAGTTATTTAGTTCTGCTCTGATCTTGATGATTTCCTTCCTTCTACTTGCTCTGGGCTTTGTTTGTTGTTGCTCCTCTAGTTCTTGCAGCTTTGTGGTTAGGTCATTTTTATAAACTTCTTGTGACCTTTTTAGGAAGGCCTGTAGTGCTATCAAGTTCCCCCTAAGCACTGCCTTTGCTGTATCCAATAGGTTTTGGGCTGTAGTGTGTTCATTGTCATTTGTTTCCAGGAACTTTTTGATTTCATCTTTGATCTCATTGTTAACCCATTCATTACTTAAAAGCATGTTATTCAGTCTTCATGAGTAGGAGAATATTTGTTTTTTTCCCTTGAGATTGGTTTCTAGTTTCAAGCCATTGTGATTTGAGAAGATGCGTTGTATGATTTCAATTGTCCTGTATTTGTGGATGCTTGTCTTGTGACATACCATGTGATCTATCTTAGAGAATGATCCATGTGCATTTGAAAAGAAAGTGTATTTTCACCTGTCAGAATGGCAATCATCAGCAAATCAACAAACAACAAGTGTTGGCGAGGATGCGGGGCAAAGGGAACCCTCATACACTGTTGGTGGGAATGCAGGCTAGTCCAGCCACTGTGGAAAACAGTATGGGGTTTTCTTAAAAAACTAAAAATGGAACTGCCTTTTGATTCAGCAATCCCACTACTTGGACTATACCCAAAGAATCCTGAAACACCAATTCATAAGAACCTATGCACACCTATGTTCATAGAGGCACTATTTACAATATCCAAGTGCTGGAAATAGCCTAAGTGCCCATCAGTGGATGATTGGATCAAAAAACTTTGGTACATTTACACAATGGGATTCTATATAGCAGAAAGAAAGAAGGAACTTGTACCCTTTGCAACAACATGGATTGAACTGGAGAGTAGTATGCTTAGTGAAATAAGCCAGTCAGTGAAGGACAAATATCATATGATCTCACCCATTATGGGACAATAATGAGCAAAACTAACAACAAGCAAAACATAACCAAGTATATGAATACAAGGAATAGGCATTCAGTGGTCAGGGGGAACGGGGTTGCGGGGAGTGGGGAGGTAGAGGCAAAGAAGGGGAGCAGCTTATACAAGAACCTAGTATAAAGGAACCATGGACATGGACAACAGGTGGGATTGACTTTGGGGGGAATGGGTGGGTGGGGATGGGCACGGAGGGGAGTAAAAAGGGGATGGATGTAATACAACAACAATAAAATTTTAAAAAATAAAGAAAAAAATTAAAAAAAAGAAAGAAAGTGGGACAAAGAATATGATCAGGCAATTCATTGCAGACATGCAAATGATCAACAAACAAATGAAAAGATGCTCAACCTCTCAGGCAGTTGTGCAAATGCAAATTAAGAGAACAATGAGATGCCATTTTTCTCCCATCAGATTGGAAAAAATATTAAATATTGATGACATTCAGTACCAGCTAGGAGGGGGGCAGTTAAGCTGTTTTGATGCTGCTGGTGGGTGTTCAAGCTGCTATAATCTTTTGGGACAGTCCTCTGCAGTTTTCTATTAAAGTTTAAAATGTGTATGCTCTTCGAAAAAAAAAAAGAAAATAAAGTGTATTTTGCTTCTTTGGGGTAAAAGACTCTATACATCAATTAGGTCCATTTCCTCTAGAGTGTTGTTCAATGCCACAACATCTTTGGGGATTTTTTGTTTGGAAGATCTGTCCATTATTGATAGTGGGGTATTAAAACCCCCTAGTATTAGTGTATTTCTGTCTATATCTTTCTTAAAGTCCTCCAAGATTTTCCTTATATATTTTGGAGCTCCTACATTGGGTGTGTATATGTTTACCAGAGTTAGTTCTTCCTGATGGATTGTTCCCTTAATTATTATATAATGTCCTTCTTTGTCTCTTTTTATGGCCTTCATTATAAAATATATTTTGTCTGAAATCAGTATTGCTACTGCAGCTTTTTTTCCCATTTGCTTGATATATATTTTTCCATCCCTTCACTCTCAATCTGTGTCGATCTTTTGTTCTGAAATGGGTCTCTTGAAGACAGCATATATGTGGGTCATGTTTTGTTATTCATTCAGCTACCCTATGCCTTTTGATTGGTGCATTTAATCTATTTACATTTAAGGTTATTATTGATTGATTCTTATTCATTACCATGTTCTCCCTTTGTATCTGTATTCCTCTTTGGCTTTCTCTTTTTCTTCATTTTATTTATATATTTATTTTTAAAGCAGACCCTTTAGCATTTCTTGCAATGCTGGTTTGGTAGAGATATATTCTTGTAGTCTTTTTTTTTTTTTTTTGTCTGGGAAGCCTTTGTTTACCATTACTTAAAATACTTTTTGCCATTCCCTTCTGGCTTGAATTGTGTTTGTTGAATAATCATTTGATAGCCTTATTGGAGCCCCTTATATATTATTTGTTGTTTCTCTCTTGGTGCTGATAGGATTATCTTTTTGTCTTTGAAATTAACCATTTTAATAATAATGCACCTTTGTGTTAGTCTCTTTGGGTTGATCTTCATTGGGACCCTCTGTGCTTCCTGAAGTTGATTAATGTTTTCACTCATCATGTTAGGGAAATTTTCTATCATTAATTTTTGGAACAGGTTTTCCATTCCTTGTTTCTCTTCTTCCTCTGGTACCCTTTGATATGGATGTTGTTATGTTTCATGTTGTCTGAAGCTCCTTTAAACCCTCTTCAATCTTGATCAGTCTTTTTTTATTCTCTTTTACTGTCTTGGAGTATTTGTCTACATTATCCTCCAACTCACTGATCTGGTCCTCTGTTTCCTCTAGCCTACTGTTGATTCCTTCTACTGTATTCTTCAATTCAGAAATTGTATTCTTCATTTCCTTCTGGCACTTATTGATAGTTTCTATGTCCTTTTTCATGCTGTTGTAGCTCTCAGTAAGGTCCTTGTAACTTCCCTGGAGTTGTTTATAGTTTTCCTTGAGCTGGCTAAGCTCATTGAGCTTCTCTATCATCATTCTTTCGAATTCCTTATCTGATATTTCATGTGCCTCTGTTTCTTTTGGTGGTCTTTCTGGGGATTCTTCCTTTCCTTTTGGTGATTTTGGGGGGAATGGGTGATTCTTTTTTTCCCCATTTTGAGTGTCTGTTGTTGGTTGCTTTTGTTTTTTCCTTGGATTAGTCTGCTTTGCTTCCTTGCTTTAGTTGAGCACCCTTCTGTGTTAGGAGATTTGTGGAGTTCAATGTTGCAGTCTCCCAGATTTGCTCCACTTGTTGTTCTTGGTGTGTCCTTTATTTGGGCTGCCTGGTTGTATTCTGAATTGGTTGTGTATGTTGCTCCTTTCCTTCCTGTCAAGACACTCCTTCTATCCTTTCTCACATAAATGAGGAGAGGGAGAATCAGAAAGCCTCAAGTATTAGTGAACAGTGTAAGCCTATGTATATAGCTGCTGCATCTGCCTCCTTGTTCACGCTTAGTGGTCTCTGATTGGTCCAGGTGGAGCCAGGACCTGTGGGCTTTTAGCAGGGAAAAAAAAAAAAAAAAAAAACAGAAAAAAGAAAAAATGATAATAATAATAAGAAGAAAATGTTTAGATTGCTGTTCACCCTTAATAATCCATGATTGGTCCAGATGGACCTGAGGGCTTTTAGCAGAAAAAAATAAAAACATTAAAAAAAATTAAAAAAAGGAAAAAATAACAAGAAAAAGAAAAAATAATAATAACAAAGAAAGGGTTTAGGTGGCTGTTCACCCTTTATGGTTGCTGATTGGTCCAGATGGAGCCAGGACCTGTGGGCTTTAACAGGAAGAAAAGTTGGGGGGGGGGGAGAAAAAAAAGAAAAAGGAAGAAAGAAAAGAATAAAGAAAGGGTTTAGATGGTTGGGGAGGGGAGGAATACTTAGATTGAGGACTGGGAATGCCTTGTAGCCAGAGAGTGAATAGACTTTAAATCAAGAGAAGGGGGAGGGTCTTGGGTATTTAGGTGGATTGAGATAGGGGGGATTAAAAGTATGTGAGAGGTAACTTTTGAAAAGGATATGTTGGGGATTAATAGTTCATGTAGCTCTAGGTGTAACTCAGGTGCTTGAGATTAGCAGCGATCCACTTCATGAGTCTGCCTCTTTTTCTTGGTCAGGTCTCTGCAGTCTACTGTCTAGTTGGTCTTGGAGTGGTGAGGCCTATGATTGTCACAGTCAGGGCTGATTCTGAATGTGAGCCCCCAGGTAGGCTGGGTCTTCAGTAGCCTAGCTGGGTTTTAGGACTGCTGGTGTTCTGGAGCCTGCAGGGTGTCCCCTCCAACTCCTGGCTGAAGTTCCTGCCTGTGATGGGCACCTAGCCCCCCTGCAGAGCAGCCTGCAACCTCACTGGTTCCTGTGATGACTGGCCTGCCCCTGCAGCTCCTGGAGGAGTCAGCCCCCTTCTGCCAACAGTGCCCAGCTCCCCCAGGTGAAAGCCAATCCTCCAAGCAGACCAGCTCTCCAAGGAGTCCTTTATGCCGTCTCTGTGATGGGCCCCTCCCAGTGCATCTGCAGTGTGGCCTTTGTCTCGGACAATGGGTGGGTCAGTTGCCCCAGCTACACATTCCGGGCTAGCAGTTTGGAATTTCTGAGGGAGCCTGGGGACCTGTGTGGGTGTGCAGGGCTGGGCCTCTCCCCTTGCAGGGGCTTCAAGCTACTGTTTCCCAGGTGGCCCAGCAGCACTGTTTTTGGCCCTCTTGCCACCCTGGCCAGTGCACTTCCCTGCTCCCCGGCTCCCACTCCCCGCAGGACTCTTCTCCTCCGCCTCTGGCTTAGTGAGGAGCTTCCTTTCCCTGTTGCCAGAGCAAGGCTCTCACACAGTCCCTCCCCTGCAGGAGTTCAATTCCTCATTCCCTCCAGTGTTTACCCTCTCTGTCCACACTTCACTATTCAGATTTCTAGTCACCAGGGAGCCTGGAGCAGGCTTCAGTTAAACACTCTTCCCTCTGGGTAGAGCCGCCACTGCCCAGAGCAGACCTCCACCCGCCGGCTGGTTTGGAACTGTCTCACCTGCTCTCCTGTAGGTCTCTGCTGCCTCTGGACTGTGCTCCCCTGAGTCCAGATGCTGACTGCTCCAATTCTTAGGGACCTGAAGACATCTTATCCTCCCTATCCTATCCTCCAGCTGCTCTGGTACTAAAGAATGCCATCAGCACTGCTCTCTACTCTGTTGCCATCTTCTCTTGGCCTCAACTTCTTGTTCTTAGGATTTTCCTATGTCATTAAGTTGGGCTGTCTGTTTTTTTTGGAGTTGGCTAATGTGTTGGTTTTTTGATGAGTTTTCCTCTCCTGTTGCCTGATTGAGAGACACTACTTCTACTATGTCTCATATATTGTTATTGAAGTGCTCCTAAAACAGAACCACTAGCACAGGCAAAATAAGCACACCTTCAAAGATATCATTCACCCTCAATCACACTTTCAACTGCAAATGAGGCAGGCAAAATTCCCACACCCTTAATGATATCTCCCACACTCAATTACATTCTCAGCTTCAAATGAGCCAGTATTAATAAGAATGTACAGATTAAACTAGTATCAGATAGGAGCAATAGCTGAGTTGACTAACTGTATTATTAATGTTTTATTAGAGGTAAGAGGAAGGAACAATGATAGTAATGAGAAGTGGTAAGGCAATGAGAGAAAAAAAGCAAAATTTACATTTTATATAGAAATGGGGAGGGGTGGTTCAGAATGGAGCAAGAAAGGGTAAGTGTACAGTATTAAGCCTAGACAGAAATACATACACATACACACATATCATATGTACAGGCACTGTGTAAGAGTGCAAACATACATTAAAACAGGAAGTTTAATTATGAAAACAAGGGTACCAAATTAGTGAAGAAGTTTCACCACAGCACTATCAACAGTGTGAGGTAAAAGTGAGAGAAAGAGAAGGATAAGTGTTGCAAGGAGGAAAGGAAAGTGAAATTGAGGTGTTATAGGGAGGATAAAACTTAGAGTGAGGAGCTGGATTTAGGCTAGAACAAGGAAAATCTCTAATTGCAAATGAAAGAAGGAAAAGGCTGGAGGAAGGAATGAGTGGAGTAGGAAAGGGGAATGCTAAAATTTGAAATATGAGATATCTGAATAGTAAAAATCTATAAACAAGTTTGCAAGGAAAGATGGCAACAGAGTAGAGGGCAGTGCTGATGGTGTTCTCAAGTGCTAGAGCAACTGGAGAATAGGGTAGGGAGCGCAAGACATCTGCTGTCTGTGAATTGGAGCAGTAAGCATCTGGATTCAGGGATGCACAGCCTAGAGGCTGCAGAGGTCTACAGGAGAGCTGGAGCAGCTCAAAAATAGCATGTGAGATGTGATCAAAGAAGTGTCTCTCAATCAGCCAACTGGAGTGAAAGGAGCAACACATACAACAAATCCGAAATACAACCAGACAGCCCAAGTTAGTGAAATAAAGGGCACCCCAAGAGCAACAAGCTAAGGAAATCTAGTAGACTGCCGCACTGAACCCTACAAATCTCCTAACACAGAAGGGCACTCCACAAAGGAAGGGAACCAAAGCAGATTAATCCAAGATGAAAACAAGCAGTAATAGACACCCAAAATGGGGAGAAAAAAAAATAGCCCATCACCAAAAGGAAAGGAGGAATCACCAGACAGACTGAGAATTGAAATAAAAACTAGAAAGTTATCAGACATGAAATTCAAAGAAATCATTATAAGAAGCTCCATGAACTCATGGAACTAAAAGAAAATTACAAAGAACTCCATGGAAACTACAAGGAACTTATAGAAAGTTAGACCAGCATTAAAAAGAACATAGAAACCATCATTAAGAACCAGAGGGAAAAAAAAAAAAAAAAAGAACCAGGAGGAAGTGAAGAACACAATCTCAGAACTGAAGAACACAATAGAAGGAATTCAAAGCATGTTAGATGAGGTAGAGAATAAGAGCAGTGAATTGGAGAAAACAGAGAAAAAAAATAACCATATATTTCAACAAAATGAAAAAAGACTGAAAAAGAATGCAGAGGTTTTAAGAGAGATACAGAAAAACATGAAAGGCAACAAAATCTGTACCATCGGAACACCAGAAGGAGAAGAAAAGCAAGAGATAGAAAACCTGCTTGAAAAAGTAATGACAGAAAAGTTCTTTAAAATGATGAGTGAAAGTGTCACTCAAGCTCAGGAAGCAAGAGGGTCCCAATGAAGATGAACCCAAACAGGCTTACTCCAAGACACATCATAATTAAAATGGTATACTTCAAAGACAAAGAGAGAATCCTCAAAGCATCAAGAGAGAAACAGCAAATAACATACAAGGGAGCTCCAATAAGGTTATCAAATGATTTCTCAACAGAAATGATACAAGCTAGAAGGGAATGGCAAAAAATACTCCAAGTAATGAAAAACAAAGGCCTGCAACCAAGAATACTCTATCCAGCAAGGCTCTCACTCAAAATGAAAAGAGAGATAAGGAGTTTTCCAGACAAAGTAAGTCTAAAAGAATACACCTCTACCAAACCAGCACTGCAAGAGAGGCTGAAAGGCCTACTTGAAAAAAAAAAAAAGAAGAAGAAGAAACAAAGAGAGACAAAGAGAAATATGGGAGCAAAGGGAAAAAAATGTCAATGAAGAAGTACCTCTCAATAATAATCTTAAATGTAAATAGATTAAATGCAGGGTAGTTGAAAGGATAAGAAACCATGACCCACATATATGCTGTCTTCAAGAGATCCACCTCAGAACAAAAAATTGACACAGACTGAATGTGAAGGGATAGAAAAATACATTTCAAGCAAATGGACATGAAAAAAAGGCTGGGGAAGCAATACTTATATCAGACAAAACAGATTTCACAATGAAGGACATAAGAGACAAAGAAGGACATTTAATAATACTTAAGGGAACAATCCATCAAGAAAACATAACCCTTATAAATATATATGCGCCCAACCTAGGAGCACCCAACTGTATAAGGAAAAACTTGGAGGACTTCAAGAAAGGTATAGACAGCAACACACTAATAGTAGGGGATTTCAATACCCCATTATCAACAATGGACAGAGCTTCCAAACAAAAAATCACCAAGGATATTACAGCATTGAACAACACTCTAGATTAAATGGACTTAACTCACATACACAAAACTTTTTCAGCCCAAAGAAGCAAAATACACATTCTTCTCAAATGCACATGAAACATTCTTAAAGATAGACCACATAGTAGGATACAAAACAAGCTTCCAAAAATTCAAGAAAATGGAAATCATACCAAGCATCTTCTCAGATCACAATGGCTTGAAACTAGAAACTAATCTGAAGAAAAAAAATTAAAAAACAATACAATTTATGGGGACTGAATAACATGCTATTAAGTATAGAATGGGCTAATAATTAGATCAAAGAAGAAATAAAAAAGTATCCGGAAACAAATGAAAATGAATTCACAACACCCCAAAACCTCTGAGACATAGCAAAAGCAGTCCTCAGGAGGAAATTCATAGCAATACAGGCCTACCTAAAAAGGCTAGAAGAAACTCATACAGAAACCTAACCATGAAGCTTCAAGAATTAGAACAACAACAAACAAAGCTCAGAGCAAGCAGAAGGAAGAAAATTATCAAGATGAGAGCAGAATTAAACAACATAGAGACTAAAAGTACAATTCAAAGGATCAATGAATCCAGGAGTTGGTTCTTTGAAAAGATAAACAAGATTGACAAATCACTAACAAGACTCATCAAGACAAAAAGAGAGAGGACCCAAATAAACAAAATCAGAAACAACAGAGGAGAAATCACAACCGATATCACAGAAATACAAAGGATTGTAAAAAATCATACAACTATGTGACAGGAAATGTGACAACCTGGGTGAAATGGACAAATTTCTGGAAATGTATAACTTACCAAAACTCAAACAAAAAGAAGCAGAAATCCTGAATAGATCAATAACAACTAGTGAAATTGAAGAAGTAATTAAAAATATTTCAGTGCATCAGCCCTGGTCCAGATGGCTACACAGGTGAATTTTGCCAAACATTTAGGGAAAAACTAACTCCCATCCTCCTCAAATTGTTTCAAAAAATCCAAGAAGGGAGAAGACTTTCCAATTCTTTTTATGAGGCCAGTATTATCCTAATCCCCAAACCAGGAGCCAACAAAGAAAGAAAACTATAGGCCAATGTCTCTGATGAACTTAGATGTGAAATTCCCAACAAAATATTGGATCCAGCAACATATTAAGAAAATTATACACCATGACCAAGTGGGATTCATCCCAGGGATGCAAGGATGGTTCAATATTTGCAAATCAATAAATGTAACACACCACATAAACAATCTGAAAGACAAAAAACATATGATCATATCAATAGATGCTGAAAAAGCATTTGATAAAGTACAACACCTTTTTATGATAAGAACCCTCAGCAAGATGGGAATAGAGGGAGCATACCTCAACATCATAAAGGCCATATATGAGAAACCTGAAGCTAACATCATACTCAATGGGCAAAAACTGAAAGCCTTTTCCTTAAGATCAGTAACAAGGTAAGGGTTCTACTCCCTCCACTTCTATTCAACATATTCTCAGAAGTTTTAGCCATAGCAATCAGATAAGAAAAAGGAATCAAATGTATCCAAATTGGAAAGGAGGAAGTAAAACTGTCATTATTTGCAGATGACATAATAGTGTACATAGAAAACCCTGTAGATTCCATTAAAAAACAATTCTACTGAATAACTGAATTTAGAAAAATAGCTGAATACAAAGTCAATATCCAGAAATTGAAGGCATTTTTATACACCAACAATGAAACATCAGAGATAGAACAGAGAGAACAAATCCCATTTACCATAGCACCAAGAAAAATAAAGTACTTAGGAATAAAGTTAACCAAGGAAGTAAAGGACTGGTACTCAGAAAACTATAGAGTACTGAAGAAAGAAATTAAGGAAGATACAAATAAATGGAAGCACGTACCTTGCTCATGGTAAGAATTAACATCATTAAAATGTCCATACTACCCAAAGTCATCTATAGATTCAATGCAATCCTTATTAAAATACCAACATCATATTTCACTGAATTAGAAAAAATACTTAAAAATTCATGTGGAGTTGAAAATTATCCCGAATAGCTACAGCAATTCTGAGAAAGAATAACAAAGTAGGAGGAGTCACAATACCAGATATCAAGCTACATTAAAAAGGCATATAACCAAAAACAGTCTGGTACTTGCAGAAGAACAGACAAAGAGATCAATGGAACATAATAGAGAGCCCAGAAATAAACCCAGGACTCTGTGAGCAACTGATATACGACCAAGGGGGAAGGAACATAAAATGGAGTGCAAATAGCCTCTTCAACAAGTGGTGTTGGGAGAAATGGACAAGCACATCCAAAGAAATGAAATTAGACTACCAACTTACACCATTCACCAGTGTACACTCAAGATGGATAAAAGACTTAAATATCAGCAGTGCCACCATAACAGCCCTAGAGAAAACACAGGCAAAGAAATTGCAGATTTCCACAGACCAAATTTTCACTGAAATATTTCCCAAGGCAAGGGAAATAAAAGAACAAATAAACAAATGGGAGTATATCAAACTAAAAAGTTTCTGCTCAGCCAAAGAAAATATTGAGAAAATAAAAAGGGAACCAACCATATGGGAAAACATATTCACCAATGACACCTCAGACAAGAGTTTGATCTCCAAAATATATAAAGAGCTAATATGTTTCAACACAAGGGAGACAAACAACCCAATTAAAAAATGGGCAAAGGACTTGAACAGACACTTTTCCAAGGAAGACATACAAAGGGCCCACAGGTGCACGAAAGAGATGCAAATTAAAATTACAATGAGAGTGAAGGGAAGATGGCGACAGAGTAGAGAGCAGTGCTGATGGTATTCTCGAGTACCAAAGCAGCTAGAAGACAAGATAGGGAGTGTGAGATGTCTTCAGGACCCTAGGAATTGGAATGGGCAGCATCTGGACACAGGGGAGCACAGCCTAGAGGCAGAGAAGGCCAGCAGGACAGTAGGTGAGGCATTCCCGACCGACCGGCTGGCAGGACGAGGTCGGCTCTGGGCAGTGGCAGCTCTGCCCAGGGGAGCGAGTTTGACTGGGGCCAGCTCTGGTCTCCCTGGCGACTGGAAGTCTCAACAGTGAAGTGCGGGCCGCGAGGGCAAACACCATAGGGAACGCGGAATTGAACTCTTGCAGGGGAGGGCCTGTGTGAGAGACTCACTCTGGCAACAGGGAGAGGAGGCTCCTCTCAGGGCTAGAGGCAAAGGAGAAGAGTCCTGCGGGGAGCCGGAGTTGGGGAGCAGGGAAGTGCATGGGCTGGGGTGGAGAGAGGGCCAAAAAGGGTGCTGCTGGGCCACTGGGGAAACAGCAGCTAGAAGCCCCTGCGAGGGGAAAGGCCCAGGCCTGCCCAACCACACAGGCCCCCAGGCTCCGAGGAAACTCCAAACGGCAAGCCTGCGAGCCGGGAACTAGTAGTGGGGGCAAATGACCCGCCATTGCCAGAGACAAAGGCCACACCGCCCACGCCTGGGAGGGGCTCATCACAGAGGCCATGTGAAGGACTTCTTGGAGAGCTGGTTGGCTTGGAGGAGTGGTGCCCGCCCTGGAAGGGTGGGACACTTTAGACGGACCCCGGACAGTGTTGACAGACAGGGGCGGCTGCCTCCCTGACCTGCGGGGGCGGGGCCAGTCCTCACAGGGACGAGCAAAGTTGCGGTCTGCCCTGCAGGGGTGCTGGGTGCTTGTCCTGGGCAGGAACCTCCACCAGGAGTGGGAGGGGGCACCCTGTGGGCTCCAGAATACTGGCAGCCCTAAAACCCAGCCAGGCTATGGAAGGCCCAGCCTACCTGGGGGCGGACACACAGAATCAGCCCTGACTGTGACAATCACAGGCCCTGCCACGCACCAAGACCAGATAGAATATAGACTATAGACTGTAAAGTCCTGACCAAGAAAAAGAGGTAGCCTCAGGAAAGGGATTGCTGCCAATCTCAAGCACCTGAGTTATACCAAGAGCAATATGAACTATTAATCCCCAACGTATCCTTTGCAAAAGTTACTTCTCACATATTCTTAATCCCGACCATACCCCAATCCACCTAAATACCCAAGACCCTCCCCCTACTCTCGAATTAAAGTCTACTCACTCTGTGGCTATAACGCATTCCCAGTCCTCAATCTAAGTATTCCTCCTTTCCCCAGCCTTTCTAAACTCTTTCTTTATTCTTTTCTTCCTTCCTGTTTTTAAAAATTTTTTTCTTTTCCTTTTCTCCTGGTAAAGCCCACAGGTTCTGGCTTCACCTGGACCAATCAAAATCATAAAGGAGGAACAGACAGCTAAAACATGTCTTTATTAATATTGATTTCTCTTTGTCTTGTGACTTTCTCCCTCCCACCCACCGATCTTTTTTTTTCTTTCTTTCTTTCACCTTTCTTTTCTCCCTGATAAAACCCACTGGTCCTGGCTCCACCTGGACAAAACAGAGACCATAAAGGGTGAAAAGACACCTAAACCTTTTTTTATTATTATTGATTTCTCTTTCTCTTGTGACTTTCTCCCTTTTTTTCTTTCTTTTTTTTTTTCCCCCTCTGCTAAAAGCCCTCAGGTCCAGGCTCCATCTGGACCAGTCAGGGATTATTAAGGGTGAACAGCCATCTAAACCCTTTCTTCTTAATATTTTATTTTCTTTTTTCAATTATATTGTTGTTGTATTACATCCATCCCCTTTTTGTTCCCCTCTGTCCCCCTCCCCACCCACCGCTACCCCCCAAAGTCAATCCCACCTGTTGTCCATGTCCATGATTCCTTTATACTAGGTTCTTGTCTAAGTTGCACCCCTTCTTTACCTCTACCTCCCCCTCCCCCCAACCCTATTCCCCTGACCACTGAAGGACTATTCCTTGTATTCATATACTTGGTACTGTTTTGCTTGTTGTTAGTTTTGCTCATTATTGTCCTGTAATGGGTGACATCATATGACATTTGTCCTTCACTGACTGGCTTATTTCACTAAGCATAATACTCTCCAGTTCCATCCATGTTGTTGCAAAGGGTACAAGTTCCTTCTTTCTTTCTGCTATATAGAATTCCATTGTGTAAATGTACCAAAGTTTTTTGATCCAATCATCCACTGATGGGCCCTTAGGCTGTTTCCAGCATTTGGCTATTGTAAATAGTGCCTCTATGAACATAGGTGTGCATAGGTTCTTATGAATTGGTGTTTCAGGGTTCTTTAGGTATAGTCCAAGTAGTGGAATTGCTGGATCAAAAGGCAGTTCCATTTTCAGTTTTTTAAGGAAACCCCATACTGTTTTCCACAGTGGCTGCACCAGCCTGCATTCCCACCAACAGTGTATCAGGGTTCCCCTTGCCTCGCATCCTCACCAACACTTGTTGTTTGTTGATTTGCTGATGATTGCCATTCTGACAAGTGTGAGGTGGTATCTTAATGCAGTTTTAATTTGCATCTCTCTGATGAATAGCAATGTTGAGTATTCTTTCATATGCCTCTGGGCTCTTTGTATATCTTCCTCAGTGAGTTGTCTGTTCAGGTCCTTTGCCCATTTTTAATTGGGCTGTCTGTCTCCCTGGTGTTGAGTCGCATTAGTTCTTTATATATTTTGGAGATTAGACCCTTGTCTGAGGTATCATTGGCAATTATGTTTTCCCATACAGTTGGTTCCGTTTGAATTTTGCTGATATTTTCTTTAGCTGAACAGAAACTTTTCAATTTGATATAGTTCCATTTGTTGATTCGTTCTTTGATTTCCTTTGCCCTTGGTGAAGTATCAGTAAACATATTTTTGCGTAGGATATCTGAAAGTTTACTGCCTTTATTTTTCTCAAGGACCTGTATGGTGGCACTGCTTATGTTTAAATCCTTTATCCATCTTGAGTTTATTTTGGTGTATGGTGTAAGTTGGTGGTCTAGTTTATCTTTTTGCATGTTGCTGTCCAGTTCTCCCAACACCATTTGTTGAAGAGACTGTTTTTACTCCATTGGATATTCCTTCCCCCTTTGTCAAATATGAGTTGACCATAGAGTCCTGGGTTAATTTCTGGGCTCTCTATTCTATTCCATTGATCTATATGCCAGTACCATGCTGGCATGACAGTAGCCTTGTAGTATTGTTTGAAGTCCGGTATTGTGATTCCTCCTACCTTGTTCTTCTTTCTCAAGAATGTGGTGGCTATTCGTGGGTGTTTTTGGCTCCACATAAATGTTTGAAGTATTTTTTCTATTTCTGTGAAGTCTGTCATTGGTATTTTAATTGGGATTGCATTGAATATGTAGATTGCTTTGGGTAGTATGGACATTTTAATGATGTTCATTCTTCCCATCCACGAACATGGTATATGCTTCCATTTATTTGTGTCTTCCTTGATTTCTTTCTTCATTGTTCTGTAGTTTTCTGAGTACAG
>PVIW01016873.1:0-15469 GCA_004026585.1 Noctilio leporinus | reverse complement strand
AAGTCATGATAGAAAATTTCCCTAACATGATGAGTGAAAACATGAATCCAGTTCAGGAAGCACAGAGGGTCCCAATGAGGATCAACCCAAACAGACCAACACCAAGGCACATTATGATTAAAATGGCTAATTTCAAAGACAAAGAGAGAATCCTAAAAGCATCAAGAGAGAAAAGACAAATAACATACAAAGGGGCTCCCATAAGGCTATCAAATGATTATTCAACAGAAACAATTCAAGCCAGAAGGGAATGGCAAAAAGTATTTCAAGTGATGGTACACAAAGGCCTGCAACCAAGAATACTCTACCCAGCAAGGCTCTCATTCAAGATAGAAGGAGAAATAAGGAGCTTCCCAGACAAAAAAAGACTGAAAGAATACATCTCTACCAAACCAGCATTGCAAGAAATGCTAAAGGGTCTGCTATAAAAATGTAAATGGATTAAATGCACCAATCAAAAGACATAGGGTAGCCGAATGGATAAGACAGCATGACCCACATATATGCTGTCTTCAAGAGACCCACCTCAGAACAAAAGATCGACACAGATTGAGAGTGAAAGGATGGAAAACTATATATCAAGCAAATGGAAATGAAAAAAAAAGCTGGAGTAGCAATACTGACTTCAGATAAAATAGATTTTACAATGAAGGACATAAAAAGGGACAAAGATGGACATTTCATAACACTTAAGGGAACAATCCATCAAGAAGAAATAACTCTGATAAACATATACACACCCAACATAGGAGCTCTGAAATATATAAGGAAAGTCTTGGAAGACTTTAAGAAAGACATAGACAGCAACACACTAATAGTAGGGGATTATAATACCCCACTATCAACAATGGACAGATCTTCCAAACAAAAAATCCCCAGAGATGTTGTGGCATAGAACAACACTCTAGAGGAAATGGACCTAACTGATGTACACAGAGACTTTTACCCCAAAGAAGCAAAATACACATTCTTCTCAAATGCACATGGATCATTCTCCAAGATAGACCACATGGTATGTCACAAGACAAGCCTCCACAAATACAGGAAAATTGAAATCATACAAAGTATCTTCTCAGATCACAATGGCTTGAAACTAGAAACCAATCTCAAGGGAAAAACTCAAAAATTCCCTAACTCATGCAGACTGAATAACATGCTTTTAAGCAATGAAGGGGTCAACAATGAGATCAAAGATGAAATCAAAAAGTTCCTGGAAACAAATGACAATGAACACACAACAGCCCAAAACCTATGGGATACAGCAAAGGCAGTTCTCAGGGGGAAATTTATAGCAATACAGGCCTTCCAATAAAGGTTACAAGAAGTTTATAAAAACTTCTCACTTATTTTTAATCCTCCCATATCTCAATCCCCCTAAATACCCAAGACCCTCCCCCTACTCTTGATTTAAAGTCTACTCGCTCTCTGGCTACAATGCATTCCCAGTGCTCAATCTAAGTATTCCTCCCCTCTCCAGGCACCTAAACCCGTTCTTTATTTTCTTTCTTTTTCTTCTTCTTCTTCTTCTTCTTCTTCTTCTTCTTCTTCTTCTTCTTCTTCTTCTTCTTCTTCTTCTTCTTCTTCTTCTTCTTCTTCTTCGTCTTCTTCTTCTTCTTCTTTTTTTGTTCTTCCTGCTAAAAGCCCACAGGTACTGGCTCCACCTGGACCAATCAGAGATCATAAAGGGTGAACAGACATTTAAACCCTTTCTTTATTATTATTATTTTTCTCTTTCTTTTTATTTTTTCCTTTTTTTAATTAAAAAAATTTTTTTTTCTTTGCTATAAGCCTGCAGGTCCTGGCTCCACCTGGACCAATCAGGGATCATTTAGGGTGAACAGCCACCTAAACACTTTTTTCTTTATATAACTATATCTATCTATATCTATATCTATATCTATCTATCTATCTATCTATCTATCTATCTATCTATCTATATAGTATTTTTTCCTGCTAAAAGCCCTCAGGTCCTGGCTCCATCTGGACCAATCAGGGATCATTAAGGGTGAACAGCCATTTAAACCCTTTCTTCTTATTATTATTATCTTTTCTTTCTTTCTTTTTTCCTGCTAAAAGCACACAGGCCCTGCCTCCACCTGGACCAATCAGGGATCACCAAGGGTGAACAGGGAGGCAGATGCGGCAACTATATACATAGGCTTACACTGTTCACTCATACATGAGGCTTTCTGATTCTCCCTCTCCTCATTTCTATGAGAAAGGATAGAAGGAGTGTCTTGACTGAAAGGAAAGGAGCAACACACACAACCAAACCAGAATACAACCAGACAACCCAAATAAAGGCCACACTAAGAGCAACAAGTGGAGAAAATCTGGGAGACTACAACACTGAACTCCACAAATCTCCTAACACAGAAGGGTGCTCAACTAAGGCAAAGAAGCAAAGCAGATTAATCCAAGAAAAAAACAAAAAAACATAAAGCAAGCAACAACAGATACACAAAATCAGGAAAAAAAAGAATCAGTCCATCAGCAAAAGGAAAGGAAGAATTCCCAGAAAGACCAACAAATGAAACAGAGGCACCTGATATATCAGATAAGGAATTCAAAAGAATGATGATAGAGAAGCTCAATGAGCTTAGCCAGCTCAAAGAAAACTATAAACAACTCCAGGGAAGTTACAAGGAGCTTACTGAGAGCTACACCAGCATCAAAAAGGACATAGAAACTATCAATAAGTGCCAGGAGGAAATGAAGAATACAATTTCTCAATTGAAGAATACAGTAGAAGGAATCAACAGTAGGCTAGAGCAAACAGAGGACCGGATAAGCAATTTGGAGGACAATGTAGGCAAATACTTCAAGACAGTACAAGAGAATTTTTAAAACAAGGCTGAACAAGATTGAAGAGGGTTTAAGAGAGCTGCAGGACAACATGAAACATAACAACATCCATATCATAGGGATACCAGAAGGAGAAGAGAAACAAGGAATGGAAAACCTGTTAAAAAAGTAATGATAGAAAATTTCCCTAACATAATGAGTGAAAACATTAATCAAGATCAGTAGCATAAATGGTCCCAATGAAGATCAACTGAAACAGACCAACAACAAGGCACATTACTGTGAAAATGGCAAATTTCAAAGACAAAGAGAGAATCATAAAGCATCAAGAGAGAAATTACAAATAACATACAAGGGGGCTCCAATAAGGCTATCAAATGATTATTTAATGGAAACAATTCAAGCCAGATGGGAATGGAAAAAGTATTTCAAGTAATGGCAAACAAAGCCCTGGAACCAAGAATACTCTACTCAGCAATGCTATCATTCAAGATAGAAGGAGAAATAGTTTCCCAGACAAAAAAAGACTAAAAGAATACATCTCCACCAAACCATCATTGCAAGAAATGCTAAAGGGTCTGGTTTAAAAATAAACAAATAAAATGAGGAAATAGAGAAAGCCAAAGAGGAATACAAGTATAAAGGGAGAAAATGGCAATGAATAAGTATCAATCAATAATAACCTTAAATGTAAATGGATTAAATGCACCAATCAAAAGACATAGGGTAGCAAAATGGATAAGACAACATGACCCTCATATATGCTGTCTTCAAGACACCCACCTCAGAACAAAAGATCAACAGAGATTGAGAGTGAAAGGATGGAAAAATATATATCAAGCAAATGGACACACACACACAAAAAAAAGCTGGAGGAGCAATACTTATTTCAGGCAAAATAGATTTTACAATGAAGGCCATAAAAAGGGATAAAGAAGGACATTATATAATACATAAGGTAGAATACATCAAGAATAAATAACTCTGGTAAACATATATGCACCCAAAGTAAGAGCTCTGAAATACATAAGGAAAATCTTGGAGGATTTCAAGAAAAATATAGATGGCAACACACTAATAGTAGGGGATTTTAATACCCCACTATCAACAATGGACATATCGCCCAAACAAAAAATCCCTAAATATGTTGTGAAATTGAAGAACACTCTTAAAGAAATGGACCTAACTTATGCATACAGTCTTTTACACCAAAGAATCAAAATACACATTCTTTTCAAATGCACATGGATCATTCTCTAAGATAGACCACATGGTATGTCAGAAGACATGCTTCCACAAATACATGAAAATTGAAAACATACAAAGCATTTACTCAGATCACAATGGCTTGAAACTAGAAACCAATCTCAAAGGAAAAAACCAAAAATTTTCTAACTCATGGAAACTAAATAACATGCTTTCAAGTAATGAATGGGTAAACAATGAGATCAAAGATGAAATCAAAATGTTCCTGGAAACAAATAACAATGAACATAGAACAGCCCAACACCTATGGGATACAGCAAAGACAGTGCTCAGAGGGAAATTTATAGCAATACAGGCCTTCCTATAAAGGTCACAAGAAGTTTATAAAAATAACCTAACCATAAAGCTGCAAGAACTAGAGGAGCAACAACAAACAAAGCCCAGAACAAGAAAAAGGAAGGAAATCATCAAGATCAGAGCAGAACTAAATAACTCAGAGATTCAAACTATGATTAGAAGAATCAACAGGTTCAGGAGATGGTTCTTTGAAAAAATAAACAAAATTGATAAGCCTTTATCCAGACTCACCAAGAAAAAGAGAGATGACCCAAATAAACAGAATCAGAACTGACAGAGGAGAAATCACAACTGGTACCTCAGAAATACGAAAGATTGTAAGAAAGTAGTACAAACAACAATATGACAAAAATTATGACTACCTGGGTGAAATGGACACAATTCTGGAAAGGTATAATCTACAAAAACTGAACCCAGAAGAAGCAGAAAGCCTGAATAGGCCAATAACAATGAGTGAAATTAAAGAAGTAATCCAAAATCTCCCAAAGCAAAAAAGCCCTGGACCAAATGGATACACAGGTGAATTTTACCAGACATTTGAAGAAAAACAAACTTCATCTCAACTTATACCAAAAAATATAGGAAGAGGGAATACTCCCAAACTCTTTCTATGAGACCCATATTATTCTAATCACAAAACCAGGGCAAGACACAACTAAGAAAGAAAGCAACAGGCTAAACCTCTGATGAATATAGATGCTAAAATTCTTAACAAAATATTTGCCAACCAGATTCAGCAGTATATTACAAAGATCATACACCATGATTAAGTGGGTTTCATCCCAGGGATGCAAGGATGGTACAACATTCGTAAATCAATAAATGTAATACATCACATCTACATATTGAAAGACAAAAACGATATGATCATGTTAATAGATGCTGAAAAAGCGTTTGATAAATTGCAGCAACCATTTATGATAAAAAACCCTCAGCAAAATGGGAATAGAGGGAGCATGCCTCAACATCATAAAGGCCATCTATGAGAAACCTGAAGCCAACATCATACTTAACGGACAAAAACTGAAAGCTTTCCCTCTAAGATCAGGAACAAGACAAGCCTGTCCACTTTCTCCACTTCTATTGAACATTGTCTTGGAAGTTCTAGTTATAGCCATCAGAGAAGAAAAAGGAATCAAAGGTATCCAAATTGGAAGGGAAGAAGTCAAACTGTCATTATCTGCAGATGATATGATAGTATACATACAAATCCTGATGGGCTCCACAAACAATTACTCAACCTAATAAGCAAATTTAGCAAAATAGCTGGGTATAAAGTCAATATCCAGAAATCAAAAGCTTTTTTGTATACCAATAATAAAACAACAGAAATAGAAGAGAAAAAACAAATCCCATTTACCATAGCAACAAGAAAAATAAAGTACCTAGGAATCAACTTAATTAAGGGGGTAAAAGACCTATACTCAGAAAACTACAGAACAATGAAGAAAGAAATCAAGGAAGACACAAATAAATGGAAGCATATACCATGTTCATGGATGGGAAGAATTAACTTCATTAAAATGTCAATACTACCCAAAGCAATCTACATATTCAATGCAATCCCAATTAAAATACCAATGACAGACTTCACAGAAATAGAAAAATACTTCAAAAATGTATATGGAGCCAAAAACCCCCACAAATAGCCACCACAATCTTGAAAAAGAAGAACAAGGTAGGAGGAATCACAAAACCGGACATCAAACAGTGCTACAAGGCTACTGTCATCAAAGCTATCTGGTACTGGCATAAGAATGGACATATAGATCAATGGAACAGAATAGAGAGCTCAGAAATTAACCCAGAACTCTATGGTCAACTAATACTTGACAAAGGGGGAAGGAACATAAAATGGAGTAAAAACATCCTCTTCAACAAGTGGTGTTGAGAGAACTGGACAACAACATGCAAAAAGAACAAAGTAGACCACCAACTTACACCATACACCAGAATAAACTCAAGATGGATAAAGGATTTAAACATAAGCAGTGCCACCATAAAGGTCCTGGAGAAAAATATAGGCAGTAAACTTTTGGATATCCTATGCAAAAATATGTTTACTGATACTTCACCAAGGGCAAAGGAAATCAAAGAAGAAATCAACAAATGTGACTATATCAAATTGAAAAGTTTCTGTTCAGCTAAAGAAAACATCAGCAAAATTCAAAGAGAACCAACTGTATGGGAAAAAATAACTGCCAATGATACCTCAGATAAGGGTTTAATCTCCAGAATATATAAAGAACTAATGTGACTCAACATCAGGGAGACAAACAGTCCAATTAAAAAGTGGGCAAAGGACCTGAACAGACAACTCACTGAGGAAGATATACAAAGAGCCCAGAGGATATGAATGAATGCTCAACATCGCTAGCCATCAGAGAGTTGCAAATTAAAACCACAATAAGATACTACTTCACACCTGTCAGAATGGCAGTCATCAACAAATCAATAAACAACAAGTATTGGCGAGGATGTTGGGCAACGGGAACCCTCATGCACTGTTGGTGGGAATGTAGGCTGATGCAGCCACTGTGGAAAGTAGTATGGGGTTCCCTTAAAAAAATTAAAAATTAAACTGCCTTTTGATCCAGCAATTCTACTACTGGGACTATACCCAAAGAATCCTGAAACACCAATTCATAAGAACCTATCTACACCTATGTTCATAGCAGCACTATTTACAATAGCCAAGTGCTGGAAACAGCCTAAGTGCCCATCAGTGGATGATTGGATCAAAAAACTTTGGTACATTTACACAATGGAATACTACACAGCAGAAAGAAAGAAGGATCTTGTACCCTTTGCAACAACATGCATGGAACTGGAGAGTATTATGCTTAGTGAAACAAGGCAGTCAGTGAAGGACAAATATCATATCATCTCACCCATTACAGGACAATAATGAACAAAACTAACAAGCAAAACAGAACCAAGTATATGAATACAGTGAATCAGTGGTCACGTGGAAGGGGGTTAGGGGAAGAGGCAAGGAAGGGGAGCAGTTTAAACAAGAACCTAGTACAAAGGAACCATGGCCAAGAACAACAACAGGTGGGATTGACATTGGGGGGAATGGGTGGTGGTGGGGGAGTGTGACAGAGGGGAGCAAAAAGGGGATGGATGTAATACAACAACAATAAAGTTATTAAAGGAAAATAAAAGAAATGGGTTAACAATGAGATCAAAGATGAAATCAAAATTTTCTGGAAATAAATGACAATGAATACACAACAGCCCAAAATTTATGGGACATAGCAAAGGTGTTCCTCAGAGGGAAATTCATAGTAATTCAGGCCTACACAAAAATAATAGAAGAAGATTATGCAAACAACCTAACCATAAAGCTGCAGGAACTAGTGGAGCAACAGCCAACAAAGCCCAGAGCAAGTGGAAGGAAGGAAATCATCAGGATCAGAGAAGAATTAAATAACTTTGAAACTCAAACTACAATTTGAAGAATCATAAGTCCAAGAGCTTGTTCTTTGAAAAAATAAAGCCTTTAACCAGATTCACCAAGAAAAACAGAGAGAGGACCCAAGTAAACAAAATCAGAAATGACAGAGGAGAAATCACAATGGACACTTCAGAAATACGAATGATTGTGAGAATTTATGACAACTATATGCCAAGAAATATGACAACCTGTGTGAAGTGGACAAATTTTTGGAAATGTATAATCTACCGAAACTGAATCCAGAAGATGCAAAAATCCAGAATAGACCAGTAACCTCTAATGAGATTGAAGAAGTAATAAAAAATCTCCCAAAGCACAAGAGCCCCACACCAGATGGATACACAGGTGAATTTTACCAAACGTTTAGAGTAGATATAAATCCTTTCCTTCTCAACTTATTCTAAAAATCCAACAACAGGAAAGACTCCCAAACTCTTTCAATGAGGTCAATATTATTCTAATTTCAAAACCAGATCAAGACAGAACTAAGAAAGAAAACTATAGGCCAATATCTCTGATGACCATAGGTGCTAAGATTCTCAACATAATATTGGCAAACCAGATCCAGGATGTTTAGGGTAGCATCACTTATATTTAAATCCTTTATCCATATTGAGTTTTTTCTGGTGTATGGTGTAAGTTGTTAGTCTAGGTTGATCTTTTTGCATGTTGCTGTCCAGTTCTCCCGACACCATTGTTGAAGAGACTCATTTTACTCCATTTGATGTTCCTTCCCCTTTTGTTGAATATTAATTGATCATAGACTCCGGGTTTATTTCTGGGCTTTCATTCAATACATTCATTCTGAGCAATACATTCAAAAGATCATAATACACCATGATCAAGTTGGCTTCATCCCAGTGATGAAAGGAAGATATAACATTCATAAGTATATACAAAACCCGAGAGACTCCATCAAAAACTTACTTGACCTAATAAGCAAATTTAGGAAAATAGGTGGATATAAAGTCAACATTCAGAGCTCAAAAGCATTTTTGTATACCAATAACGAAACATCAGAGATAGAAGCTAGAAAACATATCCCATTTAATATAGCAACAAGAAAAATAAAATACTTAGGAATCAACCTAACCAAGTAGGTAAGAGACCTGTACTCAGAAAACTACAGAAGATTGAAGAAAGAAATTAAGGAAGATACAAATAAATGGAAGCATATACCATGTTCATGGATGGGAAGAATTAACATCATTAAAATGTCCATACTACCCAAACAATCTATAGATTTGATGCAATCCCACTTAAAATTCCAATGACATACTTCACAGAGATAGAATAAATACTTCAAAAATTTATATGGAGCCAAAAAGGACCACAAAATAGCCACAGAAATCTTGAGAAAGAACAAGGTAGGAGGAATCACAATACTAGACATCAAACTATACTACAAGGCTACTGTCATTAAAACTGCCTGGTACTGGCATAAGAATGGACATAGATCAATGGAACAGAATAGAAAGCCCAGAAATAAACCCGGAGTCTATGATCAATTAATATTCAACAAAGGGGGAAGGAACATCCAATGGAGTAAACACAGTCTCTTCAACAAATGGTGTTGGGAGAACTGGACAGCAACATGCAAAAAGATCAAACTAGACTAACAACTTACACCATACACCAGAAAAAACTCAAGATGGATAAAGAATTTAAATATAAGCAATGCTACCCTAAACATCCTGGAGAAAAATATAGGCAGTAAAATTTTAGATATCCTACACAGAAATATGTTTACTGATACTTCTCCAAGGGCAAAGGAAATAAAAGAATAGATTAACAAATGGGACTATATCAAATTGAAAAGTTTCTGTTCTGCTAAAGAAAACACCAGCAAAATTCAAAAGGAACAAACTGTATGGGAAAACAGATTTGCCAATGATACCTCTGACAAGAGTTTGGTCTCCAAAATATGTAAAGAACTAATGAGACTCAACACCAGGGAGACAGACAGCCCAATTAAAAAATGGGGAAAGGACTTGAACAGACACCTCTCTCAGGAAGACATACAAAAGGCCCAAAGGCAAATGAAAGAATGCTCAACATCACTAGCCATCAGAGAGATGCAAATTAAAACCACAATTAGATACCACCTCACACCTGTCAGAATGGCCATCACCAACAAATCAATAAACAAGAGTTATTGAGGATGTGGGGAAAAGGGAATCCTGGTGCACTGCTGGTGGGAATGCACGCTGGTGCAGCCATTATAGAAAACAGTATGGGGTTTCCTTAAAAAACTAAAAATGGAACTGCCTTTTGAGCCAGTATTTCCACTACTAGAACTATACCCGAAGAACCCTGAAACACCAATTCATAAGAATCTATGTACCCCTATGTTCATAGCAGTGCTATTTGCAATAGCTAAGTGCTGGTAACAGCTTAAGTGCCTGCCCATCAGTGGATAATTGGATCGGGAAACTTTTGTACATGTACACAATGGAACACTACACAGCAGAAAGAAAGGAACTCCTACCCTTTGCAACAACATGGATAGAACTGGAGAGTGTTGTGCTTAGTGAAATAATCCAGTCAGTGAAGGATAAATACCATATGATCTCACCCATTACAGGACAATAATGAGCAAAGCAAACAACTAGTGAAACAGAACCAGATACTTGAAAGCCCATCAGTGGGCAGCGGGGAGGCGGCCAGTGGAGGAGGGAGGAAGAGGCAAAGAAGGGGAGCTATTAAATCAAGAAACTAGTATGGAAGAACCATGGACATGCACAACAAGGGGGATTGACCTCGTCAGGGGATTGGGTGGGTGGGAAAGGAGACAGTGGAGAGTAAAAAGGGGGTGGATGTAATACAACAACAATAAAATTAAATTTAAAAAAATGCAGTTCTGATTGAACAATAAAAAATAAATTATTAAAAATGAAGTTGTATTTTTAATGCAATGTATTCCAATTTAAATTTATCTTATGTTTCCTCGCAGTTCAAGCAAGAAGTCTCTCCATGCTACAAGGATGGTATTGAATCTGTTTCAGGAACATCCAAAGGCACATGTTTTCCATTTGTCCTCTCTACTGATGAGGTTAATTTTGATCAACTGATCAATACATCATCTATTTTCTCCGCTATATAATTACTCTTTTCCTTTTGCAACTAATAATGACTATGCAAATATCGTGTTTCTCATCTCTCCTCCTACTTCACATTTAGTATCAATTGATGATTCTTGCCTAAACCAATGTTTACTGTGATGGATTCCAAAACAGGGCTTTTCTAAATCAGTCATTCCCTCCAAGTTTGTTAGTTGGCATTCTATCTGCCTGTTTTCTCCTCTTTCTTTATTTGTCTCTCTGTATGGTTGGTTGGCTAACTCTATATCACTATGGACTAATGGCTGCTTATTTTATTCACTGGGTTATTATTCATTACTTCCCTTTTTTATTTTGGTCCTCAAAGAGTTTCCAATTTGTTCTTGGGGTGGAGGTTCCATTAAAGTTTGTTGCTTCAAAACATGCCCCATTATTTTAAAAACTTTCTTACTTTTTAATAAAACAAAATACTCCAGGATCATGTTGTATTCTTCCTCCCCTAGCCCTGACATCAGCCATTTCTCCAGGGAGTCATAGTTCCCTTTAACAGAAACCAATATCTAGATACTAAATATGCTCATTGCAAATGTGGTATCATTGCTAAGATATAACATCAAAATTTCTCATTTTAATCTTGACTTTTCCTACTTCCTTAATTTCATCTCCCTTATTTCACAGTGAGAACTGACTCTCTACAATGTCAACACATTTATTTAGTTGCTCAATCCTGCAGTGCATATAAATGGAATTTTTACTACAATAAATAAACATACTAAGAAGAATTCCAGGCAAATTTTGATTGCACATTTCAGGTATGGACATTCTCACAAGAACTCTGAAGATGGTTGGAAGAAAAGAGTAGAGTCTAAAAATAGTTTAGGACACTATAAAGTCCCTCATGTCTTTATTAAAGTACCAGACTCATTGGGAAAGTAATCATTGATGTGCCACTTAGTGGTATTTCATGACAGTCCCTTAATTAATAAAGGTTTCATCATGCACTTAAAAATGTGTTAAGGTTAGATATCATGTTAAGTGTTCTTACCACAATAAAACAAAATTTAAAAAATCCTTACATAGCAAAGAAACTTTGCACTACGTTGTACTTCTTACACACCATTTGGATTTTCTTTTTAAATTCAAATAAATGTCAAGTAAAACAACAAAACAATAACACGCATTACCAGAAGAATACTCTCGTTTTGCATGAAAATTCAGAGGGGTTTTAGAATACTGGACACATAGTCTTATAGAATGCCTCAGATCATATTGCTTTGAACTACTGCTTGTATGAAATACTAAACAACTAAACAGGTTTCATGATCAACTTTCTGGGTCAAGATTCCTATATGTTCTTAGTACTATTGGATCACAATTTTATAATGTGAAAAGACCTTGGACTGTATTTATTTTAACCCCTCTTTTTACAAATAAAGGAATTGAAGTCTATTAAGGGTAAATGACTTTTCCAAGGGCAGAAAGGCTATTGGGGAAAGAACTTGGTGAGTGCTTGTTGTAGTAAAGAATTCAAGTTCAGGGTGGATAGTTACACTAAACTATTTTATGTTCCATTCCTACCCTGGGGTTCTACGAATCTGTTTTCTGATAACTAGTATAGTGAGGAAATAGGAAGAAAATTATGGAGAGCAGCTCTTTTTGGTTTTGTTATTTTATATACTAATCTTCTAGGACATATTTTTCTGGAAGAAAGAGGTTTGGGACTCATAATATGATTCAGTTGTAATGCAGTTCATGGCAATATTACAGTCAGAATTGTCATACTGTGACAATTTTCAGAATTGTGAATGCAATTTTCAAAGCATTGAAGTATGTTTACAGCTAGGAAACAAAGAAAGCCATAATTTTGTTAAGAAATGCTTTACATGGAGCTTCCAAAGATGGTTGTGGAGCAGGAAAATATATCGCACATCTCTTCACGGAACACCCAAAATAAACCAAGGACTATTTTGGTCTTTGGTTAAGAGTATCTTAACCAAAGATGGAAGAAAACCCCCACTACAATAGATGTGAAGAGTGAGGTTGTTAAAGAGGCTGGCCTGTGCACATGGAGGAAGGCTGAGGTGGTGATGCAGCTGTGAGAGCTTCCTCTTGACAGGTTAGTGGGCGATGTAGTACCCAGCAGTGAAAGGCCACAGGGTTTATCTCTGCTGGGGAGCAAGACAAGACCCATTGGAGACAAAGCTACTATTTGTCTTTTTTCTTTCTTAATTTTTATTTTTATTTATTTTTTATAATGCTGTATTCTTTAATAAAATTAATTTGTTGTTGTATTTGAGTTATCCCATCCCCCCCCCTCAATGCTCTCCCCTGCCCTACCTACCCCATCTCCTCTCCCACAGTCCCACATGTTGCCCATGTCCCTGGGTGATTTATATTAGTTCCTTGATTAAACTCTTCCTCTTCTTCCTCCTTCTCACCTTCCCCTCCCCTAAGGTCACTGTCAGTCTGTTTCTTATTTCCATGCCTCTGGTTCTATTGTGCTCATTTGTTTGTTTTGTTAAATAGTTTCCTGTATTAAGTGAGATCATATGGTAATTGTCCTTTGCCACCTGGGTTATTTCACTAAACATAATACTCTCCAGTTCCATTCATGCTGTTGCAAAGGATAGAAGTTCCTTTTTTCTTTCTGCTGTGTAGTATTCCATTGTGTAAATGTACCACAGTTTTTTGATCCAAAACATAGGTTTTGTGATTGCAATCATTCACTTTTGGCCCAAGCAAAGGGAGAGCAGTGCAAACTAGAGTTGCCAAGGAGATTATGGAGCAGGAGGCACTTGAGAGAGATGTGGGAGAGTGGCCATGGGCTTTCATGTGCTGGGATATACTTGGAATCTGCAGTAGCCATCTTTATTGAGAAGAACAAGTCCTTCCCAGAGGGAAAGAGATGATTACCTTACCCTGTGGGATACTGCTCCATCCAACCTCTGAAATCTTGTTCACCCCACCTTACATCGTTCTTCTTCTTCTTTTCTTTTCTTTTTTATTTTTTTGGGGGGGTTATTTCTGTAGTTTTTCTTGCTTTGTCTGGGTTGTTTTCTTCTTTTTCCCCTCATCCTGCATCTTAATCCTTGCTGAGGACATAGCAACATATGCAGACTCAGGGTAGGGGGACAGAAATGGGCCATAGGGTTTAGCCATACCATACATTTTCCTGGGAAACCAATGGATGGTTCCCCCACATGGGAGAGCTATAGAAATACCCTCCTGGTTTCTAGCAGATCCAAAATATGGGCTCTGGAAACTTCATCCATTAGCCTATTAGGGTCCCCACTCTGTCAAGTACCCAGATAAACAGATTCAGACTAATGGTGCTGGGGCTTGGGAACACAACCACCACCTTCCCTGAAGTCTGAAAGATAATTGCAATAGGAGATTCAGGTGTCCCAGTGTTCCCATATCCCACTAGAAACCCTCTCAGAGAGTTGGGCCTATAACTAGTCTGAAACTGACATTGGGTCAGCAGGCAGAGACAAAGTTGGATCCTGTGGTGACTTGGGTCACTTGGTGATACACCTCTGGATCCAGTGCTAATAAAAACCAGCTTGGAATCCTGGCTGGTGGTACAGTGAATAAGGTACCAGCCTGTGAACCCAGAGGTTGCTGGTTCAATTCCCAGCCAGGGCACATAACCAGGTTGCAAGCTAGGTCTCCAGCCAGGTCTCCAGCTGGAGGCAGGTGAAAGACAACCATACATTGATGTCTCTCTCCCTCTCTTCCTCCCTCCCTTCCCCTCTCTCCAAAAGTAATAAATAAAATCTTTTAAAAAACCCAGCTTGGCAGAGTAGTTTGGATAAATCTGGGCACAACTAAGCTCAGAGGAATTAACTACAGACTAGGGATTGCTTATAGCTTCAAATAGGCTGCTTAGAGCTAGATGTAGCCAGCACCTGCAATTGGTTTTCCCCAGCCTCAAACAACATAAGAGCCACATCAAAAGCAAGACAACAGCAGGAGCCCCAACACCCCTCAAGACCACCAGAAGCCCTCTCAGAAATAGTTGGTTCTGTGACTACTCTAAGACTGATGGCAGGTCAGCAGGCAGAGACAGGCAGAGATAGACACTGCAGTGAATTGGGTCATTTGCTGACACACCCTTGGTGCCAGTGTTGATAAAACCCAGCTTTGCAGAGCAGCTGGGCTCATCCTGCATGCAGCCAAGTACAGGGAAATCAGCCACAAACTGTGATCACTTGTAGTTTTAAACAGTTTGCTAAGGGCTAGAAATGGACAGCACCTGACACTGGATTATACCAGTCTCAGATTACATCAGAACTGTATCCAAAGGGAGAACCCAACAAGCAAGCACTAAATTGCTGAATAAATTCACTTTTCTCTTTTTCGCAACCTTTGCAAAGTTTCTATATATGTTTTTCTATTTATACTGCTCTATTTTTCTTTTATATGTTTTTTTTTACTCTTACCATTGATTGCCCTATTGTTTCTTCTTTCCTTTTCTAATGTTTGTTACTATTTGTTGTTCTTGATCCCATTTTCTTTTTTTTAAATTTATTGTTGTTGTATTACATCCATCCCCTTTTTGCTCCCCTCTGTCCCCCTCCCC
>PVIW01016872.1:0-15471 GCA_004026585.1 Noctilio leporinus | reverse complement strand
CACTGTAAATCGATTGCAGCAAACATCTTATCACTTCTTCAGTTGTTTTTGGTGTAAATTTCAGAGGGCCCTTCTGGGCACAGTGTCCTGGGCTTTTCATAACATTTCAGCTCAAGGAAACCAGGCCAGGGGATGCAAGGGAAGGTTCCTACCTAAAGTTGGGAATGGTTTGCCCCCTGGATATATCACCTCCAGGACTGCCTTCCTAAGACACTACTTACAATAAGTCAGTGGGCAGTTCCTTTTCTCAGTGACTTCCAGCATCTTGGAGAAGTGCTTCCCTCCAAACCTGTGTATCAATAGCACAGTAATGTGCACCAAGGCAATCTCTAGCACCAGGTAGGCTTGTCACAATCAAACCTCTACTGGGACTCTGAAAAGCTAATGGAAGAGAGATAATTCCTGACACCCTTCAAGGTCTTGGACTTAATAAGGAATACATTTAAGAAAAGAAAAAGAAAGAAAGAAAGAAGGAAAGAAGGAAAGAAGGAAAGAAGGAAAGAAGGAAAGAAAGAAAGAAAGAAAGAAAGAAAGAAAGAAAGAAAGAAAGAAAGAAAGAAAAGAAAAGAAAAAAAGAAAGAAGAAAATTAACAACAAAATGGCAGCATGAAGCCCTTGCTGGTAGCACAGTGGTTAAGGCACTGGCCTGCGAACCCAAAGATCACAGGTTCGATTCCCCAGCCAGGGCACATAACAAGGTTGCAAACCAAGTCTCCAGTCAGATCTGTGGCTGGAGTCAGGTGAAAGGTAAACATACATTGATGTCCCTCTCCTTCTCTGCCTCTCTCCCTTCCCCTCTTTCTAGAAATAATGAAATAAAAAATATCTTAAAAAAAAAAAAAAACTTAAAAAAATAAATGGCAGCATGTAGCAACTACCAGATGAACAAAGCCAATACTAAGTGCTACAAGAGATGGTGAACGGAAGTGAGGCTTGGTATTTTGGGTTCCAGAACTGTTTTTCACAGGTGCATTTAAATAAATGTAAAAAATACCTTTCTAAGATTTGGGAAAATAGAAGGAGGAATCCCCCCAGGATTAATTATCTTCTGGAAGGCAGGCCCCTTGTAGTACAGGCTTCTCCTGCTAGGAGACTCCTCTAGGAACCCATCTGTATCAGTGCACCAGCTGGTGTTGTAGTGAGAGTCTATGTCCAGCTTCAGCAAACTTTTTTAAAGACTCTCTTAATACCCTTGCCTATTTCATAATAGGTGATTTATAAGCACACCTGCTCACATTTCACTGAGTTTTCAGCAGTTTTTTAACAAAAATGGCACGACCCCATGCCTCACCATCCCTATTCACCTGATCTTGCCCCCAAGTGATTTTCTTTTTGTTTCTCCAGATTAAAAAAAAAAAAAAGTCCTCAAAGGAAAATATTTTGCCAATGTGGAAAAGGTGAAATATAAAATGGCAGAAGCACTAAAAGGCATCAAAATAAATGTGTTCAAAAACTGTTTGGAGGCCCTGGCTGGTGGCACAGTGCATAAGGCACCAACCTGTGAACCCAAGGGTCACTGGTTTGATTCCCCAGCCAGGACACATAACCAGGTTGCAAGCCAGGTCTCCAGCCAAGTCCATAGCTGGAGGCAGGTGAATGTATGGTTATACATTGATGTCTCCCTCCTTCTCTGCCTCTCTCCCTTCCCCTTTCTCTAAAAATAATAAATAAAACCTTAAAAAAAATTGTTTGGAGCAATAGAAACAATGTCTTGATGTTGCATTGAATGGAGAGTACCTGGAAGGTGATTAAGTTTAGACATTTAAGAACAAATACACAATTATTTTGTAAATAAAGTCTGGGGTTGGAGGGGGGTCCCCTTCATACTACATATATCAAAGAAGAACTATTTTTCCTATCAACTCAATCAAAATTTATTTTGAGAATTTCTTGGGGAGTTCTCTAAATGCCTCTAGCAATTTAGAAATTGCTTATATAGGATTTTGCTTAAAACCTGTGAGCCAAAAGTATGACCAGGATATGGAAATCTCTGTGTACAGAATTCTGAGGGAACAGATATGACTGGTAATCGGGTAGAGAAAGGAGAACCTAACTACTGCATTTAGGGGTTAGTTAACCATGTCTCAATGTGGAGCTAAGGATAAAGAAGGCATTTTTAGGGGTCTGTGTAGCTTGGTTTTCCCAGTCATTGGGAAAACAACTACATAAGGTACCTTTGTGAATAAAAACAATTCAGTGCACATGTAAAGAAAGTGAGCTTCTCCTTTTTGACTAGTTGGAAGAATGAGGACTTGTCTTTATTGGGGATTTCCAGAACATGAACAAAAGACACACACTTGGTGGCTTAGCAAGAAAGATTAAAGAAGCAAAAAGTTCACCATTCTCAACTTTAGACATGCTAGAACAAGGGGAGAAGGATAAGAATGTTGACTTTCAAGTGAAACCAAGCCAGAAAACCTCAGAAATATAAAGTAAGTAAACACTGGCTTGAAGGAAGCTGGTTTGAAGATAGCAAATATTCTTTAATTGTTTCAAAAGTGGTCATGAAGTTGCTTTCAAGAACAAGAAGATTACTTCTCAAAGTTTGGACTTTTCAGTTGGTGGTCCTAAGGAATTGTTCCTAAGGCATAGGGTGTGGGGAGTGGCTCATCAAGTGAACAATTTTGCTGCATTTTGTTTAGGCAGCATACTGTTCAGCTGCCTGCCTTCCTCTCTGTAATCAACTCCACTCCTCTCTGCTCTTGTCAGCCAGACACATCCATTCCAACTGCATGTGCCCTGCTCTGTATGCAAAAGATATCTATGAGTATCAACTAAACTTGCAAGAGGAATTAGGATCCATAATAAATGCTTTAGCAAAGAGACTTTTGGGAATAAAAATTTATCTTCAGGCAAAATTTTCATTAACTAGACATCATCTTTGATTTACAGTTTATAGTATTTTCTTCCCTGTATCCAATATCCCCAGCTTGAGGTCTCCTGCTCCATGTGGCATGATTGACTTCCCAAGGTGTGAGGGAAGGTCTATGTACTGAAGTTAAGTCAATGGAATTAGAAATGGAGGGAATAGGAAAATAAGCAGAACTTTACATATTTTTGTGTTTTTAATAGTTCAAAAATAATCTTTGTCTACTACTCCATTCACCAAGCAGGAAACCATTTCAAAAACTTGACTGCTATTTTAGAAAAGTGATTCTTTACTATCTCTTTTAATATTAGGCATAGGATGACAATCATACTTGGGAAGGAGTGCCTTTATACTTTGTACTGTGGACATTAGGGATTAATTTACCCAGAGCTTTCAAACATGGAAAACAGACCCCTTGAGTACACATGGAGGATGGATCCTTTAGTTCTCTCAACTGTCCATCAGATTTTAAGAGTGAACAGAGAAAGGGAAGAAATGAGACATAATTCAACAAACATGACTTAGCATCAATTCTGCTCCAAGGCACTGTGCTACATACATGTTGCTGGATTATGTAAATCAGGTAAGATAACAGGATGGACAACAGACCAGAATCTTATAATTTATGATGGGATAAAACAAATATTAGTTATAAATACATGCAACTGACATGAAAGGAGTCAAGAGTTTTACAGAAAAGTTTAACTTTTTCTGAGGCACATATATGGGGTCTGCCCAGAAGGTATCTAATCAGGCAGTATAAAAAAAAAAATAGAGATATTTATTGAAAAAGATATAAGCTACAAGAAATATTGTACATAGGACAATGGTGCCTCAGTCCCCTTCAAAATAGGCACCTTGGGACCTCACACAGTTCTCCCAATTGCCCCATTGTATTTTTCTGAATCTCATCAACAGTCTGAAATCTCTTTCCTTTCAAAGATAATCTTAGTTTTTGAAAAAGCCAGAAGTCACAGGGTGTCACATCCAGACTGTAGGGGGGCTGAGTCACCTGGGTGATTTCATATTTTACTAAAAAACTGCGAGAGACCTGCAGCATGAGCAGGAACATTGTCATGATGAAGCTGCCAATCACCAGTTGCCTGTAGCTGCAGCCTTCTGAATCATCCTAATAGTTTCTGCAGGGAACTGTTCAAGCTCAATGCAAAATTTGATGCAGATTCGTTGCTCTACTCACTGTCATTTTGAATGTGATAGCCACACAGTACATGTGCTCACTCAACGGCATCTATCACCCCAACTAATTAATACAGTAAATTCACCATTGTTAATGCATGTGAACTCTGGTCCACTCTTCTTGACTGCCAGGTTACGTTGACATCTCGAAAATGGTTCTCATTATATTAACAATGGATGGACAGAGTCGTTTGTACAACCTTTAAGAGTCGTATGTACAACCTTAAAGACCCAATAATATTTTTCTACAGAGCCATATATTAAATGAACACATAAATAGTTGGTGTATATATATATATATATATATATATATATATATATTTAGAGCTATTACTTCCATAGCGCTCATTTATTCAGAGACAAACAAATGGTTAAAAGCATCTCTGAGCACTTTTTGCACCAATAATTCTAATTGTTTTTAAGCAATTTAGAAGCTAATATATACTTCATGAGTAGGTTCCAAATTAATGATATCCTTGTCCTCTTTCATACATCAAAATATATTTATAATTGCTTAGAAACCATGGGAAAGTACATGATTATCTCCAAAATGTTCTTGTGTATATATATTATAAACAATATGCAAAAAATAAAAGGAAAGGAAAGGAAAGGTAGAGAATGTGCTAAAATGTATTCGGCAAAATTAAAATTATCTCAAAATAAAGAACAATAAGTGATACAAGGAGATATCAGGCAGTAATTGGGAACTCTGAAAAATATGGTCTAATCACATGAGTTAATACAAACGGAATACAATAGTTCCATAAAAAAACTGCACAAGCCCCTCACCTCCCAACCTAAGGCTGAAAACTTTTTATAGTAGCTTTGCACCATGTTTCGAAAGGACTTAAGTGACTTTAGTATGTATATTAGTTCCAGATTATCATATCTGTTTCTGGATTTGAGTTTTGTCATCACTTAAAAATGTTCATGAGTTCCTGGGAAAATCCCTGCTCACATAAAATCTAGGTTTTCCATAAAGTGAATATACCAATACCCTGACCAACACTTAGGCTCTGTTTCTTCAGGGAATACTTCCTGGGTAGAGGCTATTTTTAACTTTTTCTAACTATAGTTGAAACAACCAAGTACGAAACACTGTGAATATTCACATTCAGCATGTATTATTTTGACAACATCACATATCTTTACTTCTCTCAATTATATCAAGGCTTTGGTTACAAGCATTCCCTAGTCTAATAAAAAGCCATATATCAAGAAAAATGATATATTCTTTGGCAAATATGAGAGAATTAAAAGTCATTTAGTACATTTTATTTAATACCATGATTTCAAAAAAAAGTATAGGGCTAAAATTAGCCAAAATAATATACTCTAAAGGGGAAAAGAAAAAATATTTTTACTTTTTATTTACTATATCCTACTATATCCAGCTCAAATTTTGCCCACTGATTCATTTTGCTGTGAAATTGGGTAGAGGATATTCAAGAACTAAGCGATGGAGATAAACCTTAGTGGGATGGGTAGGTTTCAAAGCTGGGCATTCAGGCTTTCATGTGTGTTTGGGTTTAGAGTACATGAAACTTTTAGAAACAAATGCATATATTGATCTATTAGCACAAGAGAATCTGGTCTCTAAGCAACTTATTCTCAAATGGTTTTCTAACTCTATTGTTTTTAGGGGTGGGGGTTAAAAGAAGAACAAGAAAGCTTTGTTTGATCATGCAGATGCATTTGGCTCCTCTGCTCTCATCCATGCAATCTCCATTTTGGCAGAAAGTTGGGGAACCTCCCTTCCTGCAGCACATAGACAGGGCTACACAGGGACCAACACCCACCACTGTGTGCCTGCAGAGATCAGTTCTCTGTTTCTTCCTGTTAGTTTCCAACCAGCAGAGTGAAGGTACAAGAACTATGAAGGTCATAGTTAACAATATAAAGAGGATATATGGAACTTATGAAAATACACAAGGTTTCTTCTTTTATATCAGGTTTGGGTGAATCCAATCTCTCATGACTCCTCACTCTGTTCTCCCTCACCAATGACCCCTGAAGACCACCACAATTTAGCAAATAAAAGAAAGCAAGCACATTTTAAAGATGATTTCTTTTTTCCCTTCTTAAAAAAGAAAATGAGTCGTTCTCAGGAGTTTTCAAAAACCTAGGGAACTTTCCTTCCTGGAGGCCTGTGAGCCCTCAAATAGAGATGGACAGTCAAAGATACAATTCCTGGTGTTTCCAAGCTGGTGTTTGGCCTATATGCAGCAGCTGATTCTGGGAATTTTGCATCTATAAGGGAGGGTCCCTCCCCTGTTTGTATTGTGTGTGTGTGTTAATCTACCACCCATGTCAAATTGCCTCAGCACTAAGTGCATTTGAAAGGTTCAGCTTGTGAGGTGGTTAAGGATTTGGGGGAAGGGGAGGGATCGCTTGGCTTTTCTTATCATTCAAATTGGTTTGTCCATCTCTTGCTACCATGTGTCTCGCAAACATCAAGATGGGTGATCTCCTGGGGGACTTTTAGTACATTCCCCTCTGTCAGTTGAGGATTATATCCTACAATCTGTCCCCTAGTGCTTTATACACACCCATTTAAAATAACTCCAGTAACAGGATCTTTAATTGACTCAGGGGATGTTGGAGGCTTCCCAGTACGATTGTCGTTTTGGTTCAAAGGAGAAGAATGAAGTTGATTCTGTGCCTTGTGTCTGAGTAACAATATGTGAAAAGATTCATTTAGTCCTTAATCCTTCTGGAGGACCTGAAAGGAGCTGATCTTTTAACAGCCACACAGTGTTCTGTTTTCTAGCTGTTTTTCTTATTTATGTCTTGGTTGTTAAAGCTCAAACCATTTCCTTTATTGCTCAGTGAAGAAATCAGAAGAAAGAAAGACAAATTGGCATTGGCAATTCTCAAAGCAATGACTCCACATTTAAAAACAAAATCTACTAAAGTCTTGTGAAAAGAAAATTTTAATTTGGAATATTTTGGGAGTCATTACAGAACAGAGCCTTCTACATGACAACCTGTTTCTTATGGAGAATTATGGAACAATGAAACTAGGCAAAAGAAAACATTAACTTTGAGTAAGCTGATGCAATAAAATGAACACTCTACTTTACATCAACTGAGTCTGGTCCAACCATGCTACCTTACATACTGCCTTTGCTATATATATATATATAGTCAGACCAATGCAAACTAGTTTCAAAAAGAATTGCATTGGTCTGAGTATATATAGCAAAAATATCAGGCAGCTTGGAATTTCAATAATTAAATGTTTTAGGAGGGGACATGGATAAAAGTTTTCTCACAACTCCCATTTTTCAACAACATCACCAGCAATAAATCCATTTTAACAAAAACATTTTATACAAAGTGGGGAAGTAGGAAGGAAAAGGATTTTGCCAGCTAAGTTACTATAAGCACAATGATGTTTTCCTTGAACAAACAGGACTTGTATGTCTCCATCCATTCCTGCCAGGTTGTACCGCTGTTTTTGTCACCTGGTACACTATCAAAGAATAAGCCAAAGGAAATCTTCCCGAATTCCAAGACTAAGGAGATGTTGGGGTTAAATGAAAGTATGTTAATGCATAGGTTTCCTATTTCCCTATGGAATAGTGAGTGATTGGCTCACCCATTCATATAAACATGACCCACAAAATGGTTGAGAAACCATTTTGGCTGGGATGTCAATTTTTCTTGTGTATTGGATCACGATTCACATATGTGCGTAAGAATACATCCCAATACAGAGCAGTCCAGGAACATAAACACAGGTAGCAAATCAAAGCAAACACAAGTGGCATATTTTGTTAAAGTAGCACCAGGTCCAATGAGACAAAGGTCATATCCAAGGCAGGCGTATGAATGACACCTGAATTATTAAAAGACTGAGGTAGAGTGTCTAATAATATCTACTAAAATTCCACTTTGGAATTTTCCTTATTTATTTTTTCTTGCCTTTCCTTTTTCATATATACTTTTGAGAGAATCAAAGAATTTGTGATTCAGTGTACAGTAAGACCAAATTTCAAAGGAAATTGGACATCTAAGAAGAAAATATTTACATGTAAATGTAGCCCTTAAAGCCAAGTGAAATAACTAAAAATAAATCCTCAGTTGATGATAGTCTAAGCAATTATTGAAGTAAATTCTGAAAAAGCAGTTTTGAAAGTCAGTGCCAAGCCACAATTCACCATGGGGATCTAAAGCTGGGTGACTTGTAGCAAGATCTAGGCATGGTCTTTAGTAAACAACTAAATAGCCACTGAATTCTTTTTCTACAGAATGATTCTGTGATTTGATTAATATAAGATCAACAAAGTGCTTTTCACTAGTCATCAGTGCTACCATCAAAGAAGATGCTATAAAAGGAAAATTCATGTGTGGAGTCTTGCTTATCTTATCTCATGAACCAGTGCAGTTGGGCCCATGGCCAGCTAGAGGAGTGTGTGGTGGGTGGATGGCCTTTATTGTGGAGTGTTTCCCAAAGGAGTCTCTTGACACTGAAATATCTTCTTTAAGGGTATCAGGCCTCCCATGCTCATGGTGACTCTCTGGGATAATTCTTTAATATGAAAGTATTTCTAAAAATCATTGCTCTCCTTTATGCAGTGCCATATAAAGTACTTCTTTTTCTTCTCCCAAGTTAGACAATAATAGGAGGGAATCATTGATTATGTAGGGAGCTATTCTAAAGTTGGTAGAATTAAATAGATAAAGGAGAGGAGTGAAGATGGGCAAGTCTCATAATACAGAGTGCCACATTTTCACTACTGTGCTATTTTGGCTTTAGGAGATCTGCCATTTCCTTCCGTTGTCAGCAAGGTCTTGGGCAGAGTCTCCCCAAAGGACTGTTAAAGTATTTGATTTACTTGAAATACTTTTTTATGTGTCACCCATTTTTGCTGAACAATGAATAAAGATAATTTATGGCAATTCCCCAACTGCACAAACCACTTTGACACACAGACAATAGTCACCCTTATCATTCCTTGAAGAGATCCCATAAACCAATCCCTAAATATAAACACAAATGAGTTTTTAGAGCAATGTCCTTATGGATTCAGATCTCTGTCTATGAATATTGATAAATTTCTGTCCAAATACACTGCAGACACATTAACGATGTGATACAATTCCTGTAATCCTAAACATTACAGACATTTAGAATAAAGTTTCACAAAATGAAACACTTTTTCCTCAAATAGGAGTAACAGTGACTTTAGCGCAGCTTGATGTTACTCTCAGATCTGAAGTTCCTAAATGTGTACTGATCCAAAGCCCATAATCAGTTCTTAAAAAAAAAAAAAAATGCCTTTCATATAAATAAAATGACAGAAGAAGTAAAGGTAAAGCTCTGTCTTAGCTTTCTTTGTAATCTTACATATTCCCTTTCACCATGCTTGCACACAATAGGCTTTTAACATATTTATTGATGTGAGAATTTAATCCCCGGAGGGAGCAAAATAATAATAATGCAATATTAAGGTAGAAAAAATTATTTGTGGTTTTGAGTAAAGCCATCCCATTTTTTCTTTTCATTAGTTAATGTTATACACTGAAACAGGTAAAGGAAGATAGCCAGATCAAATATTAAGAGAAAAAGAAATAACTGGGTTTTATTACCTTTTGAAGGTGCAGAAATATGTGTCAATATAATACTATAAGTAATAGACAGCAACTTGTCAGTAACGCAGCTGCCACGTAGCCAAAGGAGTGAAGCAGAGATTTCACAGGCAGCCAGAGCCAAAATGTCCTCCAGAGATGTGCATCTTGGCCCACATCCCCATCCACCTTGCTACCTGTTCTAGATCTTGAACAAACATTGCCCTGTTTTCTCTTGATTTGGTGGTTGTGAACTGGCAGTCACCACAGGACATTGTACCATTGCCAACATAGATTAACCTGTACTGGTCAATGCAACAGTAATGACAAGTGTGGTCATTTAAGTAAAGGCATCAGTAAAATTGCCTGTTTTTAATTTTTTAATCACAGAGACAAAATAAATTGACTGGCTGACCAAATGAGAGCAGTTCATATTTCAGTAATGCCAAGCGGGCTCAGAGTGAGAGCTGGAAAAGTTCTCAGCATTTGCCCACTGTGTTAAATTTTGTACATAGTGATTCTTTTCATAACCAGATAGATAAAGAGCATCACAAAAGTCCTTGGATCTCCTGGATGAAAGCGCTGAATAGCTAAAAGCTGCTGATATGCACCATCCCTGTTCAAAGTCTAAAATTAGTGTCAATCCTGAAAGTCAGCTCAGATTTCTGGTTAAAACTTTCATATTTAGTATAACTCAATTGTCTCTTGCCAAAAGCATGATTTATTTTAGTCTTATTTAAGTCTCCTATATAAACGTTGAGGTCTTGCTTAAACCAATAAACCTTAATATTCTTTGAAAAGCTGTGATGGATTACATGCCTAAAGAAGATGCTCTTCTTCAGAAAGATAATTAAAAGCTGGTTCTCTTCTTGTTTTTCTTTTTTTAAGATTTAATTTATTATTTTTAGAGAGAAGGGTAGGGAGAGAGGCAGAGAGGAAGAGAGACATCTATACATGGTTACCTTTCACCTGCCTCCAGCCACAGACCTGGCTGGAGGCCTGGCTTGCAACTTGGTTATGTGCCCTGGCTGGGGAATTGAACCATCCACCTTTAGGTTCACAGGCGGGCACCTACCCACTGCGCCACCAGCCAAGGCTGGTTCTCTTCTTATGTGCATCAAAAAACAAACCTAGATGTGGCTATCCAAAAATCAAGATATGCATTATCAATACTTGAAGCAAATTTTACAAGTGTTAGTCTTGAATAACAAAAACAAATGAACAAAATAAATTAAAACAAAATGCAAATATTAATAGCCACCACTTGTGTATCATAATTATTATATACAGAAAAATATGAGGAAACTAGATTTGTTTTAATCCTCCAAATAATCCTGCAAAATATGTATTATTATCCCCATTTTTAGATATAAAATATTAAGTAACTTGTCCAATGATTCAGATTAATTCTTTCAAAACCCTAATTCTAGTTTTTATTTTGTGTTTTATGCCACACACACATTGTAGTGGAGATGGGCCATGGCCCTGCAGTGTGCCAGGCAGGAAGATGATAATCAGGTGTTCATGTTCCCCTGGATTCCCGATGAGCCAGTGTGGTGGACAAGATAATGGATCTCCAGACATGTCCATGCCCTTATCCCCTGAACCTCTCTGTGACTATTAGGTTGTATGGCTGTGATGAGCTAAGGTTGTAGATAGAATTAAGATTTCTAATCAGCTGACCTTAAAATAGAGACTTTTCTGAATTATCTAATTGGGCTCAGTGAAATAAGACAGAAGCCACATGGCTACTTGTGAAAATAGGAAAAGAGGACAATGAGTCAAGGGATGAGGGTAGCCTTTCGAGGGTGAAAAGGCAAGAAAATGAATTATTTTCTAGAGCCTCCAGAAAAGACACACACTCTGCCAACACCTTAATTGTAGCCTAATGAGACCTGTTTTGGACTTCTGACCTCCAGAAATAAATTTGTATTAAGCCACTATATTTGTGGTAATTTATCAGAGTAGCCATTTATCAGAGGAGCTAGTAAATGACCTTCTTCCTCCTTCATCCATCTTTGTTGGCTTTGTATCCAACCCACAGCTTCATCTGCCAATCTGGCCTCCTACAAGCTTCCACTCCTGAACTTTGAAATTGGTAGAACATTGGAGACCATTTCTCTTGAGTCACAGAATAGGCAACTCCAGAAGCCTAGACTGGCAAGCCTAGGACTCACTCTTCTTTCAGGTTTCACTTCCAGGGGTCTAACAGTGGATAATTGAATACTAATAGCAGGATTCATAAGCATGTAATGCTACATCATTCTAAGGAATATGAGTCAAGGTGAATTAAAAGTTAAATTACATACTTTGAAAACTTAATAGCTCTTTAAGGCCAAAAAGGATTTCTCAGATTATCTAGTCTAAAAGCCTCATTTCCAATCTTTATCTTTCAGATGAAGAAAGATTCAGTGGTTAAATAACAAAGATCTCACATCTAGTTAGTGGCACAAATTTCCCTGATTCTGAGTGTAAAGTATTTCCTGCCTTTAAAAATCTCAACCTGAGTTGGGAGTTTTAAAAGACATTGTGTAGTAAATCACTTATTTGCACCAGTACTCTGAAGATAGCTTGATTTCTTTAATCTAGAAATTCTAACCTAATGTTTATTCTCCTAACCTACCATCTTTAACTTGATTTTCTTCCTGCCTCCTCCCTCACTCCTCAACATATGTAAACTCTGATTTACATCTGAACAGGAAACACACTCAAGTGTTTACCCAATTGTACTCCAGGCCATGCCAAAAATGAAGAGCTAAACAATCATATATTTTTTTATTGATCATGAATATTTACTTTATGACAGTATCCTAATCCATTTTCAAGTGGTTAGCAAATTCACTGGAACTCTTTACTGGAAATATTTTAAATTTTTAAATAATTTCCTTTACCTGAGGCACACAAAATAAAACTTTCTACTGGCTTTTCACCATGGCATCTCAAGGAAACTAGAGTGCCCTGTACATATACCATACCTTTAAAAGTTTCTTTTGAAGCAATCATTATCTTCCACCAAGTTGGCCCTTCAGCTATTGTCTTCAAACAAGCAAGAACATTAAAAACACCTTCCTTTAGTGGTGTATTTATTTGAATTAAGCTCATAATTCTTAGCCCCAAACTGGTTTCTATCTTGTCTTATTTAATTTTCCCTACCCACAACCTGGACCTCAGTTACTGAATTTCTGCTGTTGGTAGTACCTTGACTTCACTGTGGTAATGCCTTTGCTCTTACTGATTATTTTCTCCTGAAATATATTCATGTACCTATTCATTTATTCAAGGATGCATTTTCTGAACACACATGTGTCAGGAATGAGGCAAGGGGCTGGAGTGATCATAGAATGTTAAGTATAGCCAAACTAAAGACAGTTATAAAAGCACCTTAAATAGGTACAAGAATAGAGTAGGAATAAATCTCTTTTGGGAGAAACACCTGGGCCTGCCTTGTGGAGAAGGTGACATCATGGTTTTTATCATCACTTTATAGCCTGAGAGTATATTATCCACTCTCAGTATATGTTGATAGAATTAATGAGAATGATCTGCAATGAATTGCCTCCTGAGACACAGTTAACTATGATCTCTTGCAGATGACTTTGCATCATAAACATTTATTATCTGTCTAGATAGAGTTAATCAGAGAGTGGTAGAAGTTACTTGGGTATTTCAGATTTATACATTGAAACAGCGTTTGAATTATTTCCCTCATTGAAACATTTATATGCCTGTTCAGACTGAGTAAATTTAATCAATCCAACAGTGAATAAATATTTTGGGGTTAGATATAACAGGTTTTGCGTCCTACACTTGGCATTAATGTGTATGGGACATTTGGCACATTAGTTAAACTCTATCAACCCTATCTATTAAGTGGGCAATGATACTTTATAAGAACCAAAGCTGAAACAGTGACTGCTTCCTAGTTAAATACTCAATAAGTGCTAGTCCTCTTTGCATGTTCTCCCATAACTTTGATAACATATACATAGCATAAATATTTAGAGTAACTTAAAGTAGATGGAATTATACACAAATAATTTAATTTCTATTAATCATTGTGCATAGTAGTCAATATCTAACACTAGGATGAGAAGAATGAAGAACGGGAGCCTTGTTAAGTAATTACCTTCCTTCCTTTATATAGTGCCAACTCAGAAGCAGGATCCTCCCTCCACTTACCTATTCTATCTCCATATTGTCTATAAAATGTTTCTGGATTTTAATAGTTGCATACAGTTTTAAACAACTCATTTGGAAATTCAATTAATTATAAAATTGATCAAGCTAATCATCAAGCCCATCTTATTATTATTATTTTTTTCTTTCTGAGCTCACAGTGAGACTACATTTCCCAGGTCCCATAGCATCTAGGTTTGGCCACATGACTGACTTGAGTTCTACTTAATGGAATAAGTGATACTACATACACTTGACCTAGGCCTTAAAGTCCTCTCGTACAGGATTCTCCATGGCTTTTTTTCTTTCCTGGTTCTTTATGAGCCTGAGTCCTTGAATCCCTGCTTGGAGAGAAGCCCAAATAGGAACATCTTTTTGGATTACTAAGTGATAAGCCCCTGAGATTTGCAGGTACCATATTGGCAGTATCCAGCATTATTTCTTTTCAATGCATGGCCTAAAAGATAAAAGCCCAAAGACTTTAATTCTAGTCCTCTCTTTACTAGCAATTGGTCTCATTTTAAATAATTGCTTTTTGGTGTTTTTTTTTTTAGATTGGCTCTTTAAAATGAGATGTTCTTAATTTTCTTATTCTTAGCTTGTAACTTACTATATAGAAGATAACTGAAATAAATCATTCAACTCAATAAGTAAATAAAGTAATTCAATTCAGTAAGTAATTGTTTCGATAGTGAGAAAGATCTGCTTGGTATTGTGTTAAAGTGTGTGAACTCTCCAGTCAGGATATCTGGGTTCAAACCCTACCTTAATGACTGATTATGGCTAAGTCACATAAACTCTCTTCTGAAGTGTCTCACCTCAGTTCCCTTATTTATAAAACGAGGATAAAAATAATCATATATCTAAAAGCTACCTCCCTCCATTATTGTTGGTGTTGAGTTCATAGAGGCCAAGCTCTTAAAAGAGGGCCTCGAAACAGTGAGAAGGCAGGAATATCATCCTGTATTGAACATTTCTATGTGCCAAACAATGTTGTTGTATCATTATTTCACCAAGAGCCAAGATATTGTGCTTCCTATAGCCCATGCCTGCATTTTGTGGTGGTATACTAAAATTGTATCTGAATGTATGCTTTATTGACAATAATTTAGGCTGGATATCTAAAATCTAGGATTTGATGAAAGAATATATTTTGGGAAATTATGAAGACACTGGAGCTTCAACCTTCTGAAAAGGAATTTTATAATGGCAAAAACTACGAAGAAGCTGCAATAGCACCTTTGCCTAAAATAATAGTCCCCACCTGGCTGGAGGTTCATATTTTCTCAATTCTTCAAAGCTCAGTTCAAATGTTACCTCTTTCTCAAAGCCTTTTCTGAGGACTTTGTGAGAAAATAATGAGTTTCTCTTCAGTGTCTTTCATACTCTCCCACCTTAAATGGCAGTTATGTATATGCTTTTGTATTCTCCCATACTAAAATAGAGAGAGGCTCCTGGATTTCTGAGTCCAGGTCATATTCATTTTTACATTCCCAAATCCCCTCCTGGTAGCAACCTTGAGTTGAAGTCATGAAGAGCAAAAGAAAATGAAACAAATTGGACATTTCTCCTGCTCTCTAATTTTCAGGCTTTCCTGAAGGAACATCAGAGAAGAAAAGTGCATAATATTTGGTGAAAGAGGTAATTCTGATGAA
>PVIW01016871.1:0-15472 GCA_004026585.1 Noctilio leporinus | reverse complement strand
GTTTCTCATAGATGGCCTTTATGATGTTGAGGTATGCTCCCTCTATTCCCATTTTGCTGAGGGTTTTTATCATAAATGGTTGCTGTACTTTATCAAATGCTTTTTCAGCATCTATTGATATGATCATATGGTTTTTATCTTTCAATTTGTTGATGTGGTGTATTACATTTATTGATTTACGAATGTTGTACCATCCTTGTATCCCTGGGATGAAGCCCTCTTGATCATGGTGTACAATCTTTGTAATATACTGCTGAATCCAATTGGCCAATATTTTGTTGAGAATTTTAGCATCTATGTTCATCAGAGATATTGACCTGTAGCTTTCTTTCTTAGTTGTATCTTTCCCTGGTTTTGGGATTAGAATAATATTGGCCTCATAGAAAGAGTTTGGGAATCTTCCTTCTTCCTGAAATTTTTTTACCTTGTGATATATTAAAAAACATGCAAATATGAATGAAGTGAAAAAATAATGTGCATTCAAAATGGAGTGTGTGCAAACCATTTTAAGCAGTAAATAAAATGAACTGTACTTTCTACTTTGATCAAAGGATGAAGGATACATTATTTTCACTACCAGCTGCACCTGTAAACAACCCAGTTTATTTCAATTAGTGGAAACCATTAATACAATTCATTAAATCAATATTACAGGCTAACTGAGCTGATTATTTCAAATATGTTTTCATGACAGAAAGCTATCATAATATGTAAATTTCATTAGAGTGAAAACTTGATTGATCTGAATCTAATTAACCTAAACCTTTAACTAACAGTAATTTTCCCTCTGTACCTGAATTTTAAAACCATAAGAAAACTTCATAGTAGATATAGTACAGGTGTCATTTTTAATTATAGGCTATTTCAATAAAGATGCCCATTCCTTGTATGTTCTGGAGCACTGGGAAGGATTCTAGCTTCCTCCTCATAGCATTCTGTTGATGATAATGCCTGAACTTTTACCTTTGTTACTCATTTTCTTGATTTAAAAATGGTAAAAATAAAGGAGAATCAAGATGATGGAGGAATAAGTGGAACTACACCAATCTCTTCACAGGACCAATCTGGAATTACAGCTTAATTGGGGCAAAACATCCAGAATAACCAACAGTACACCATCTGGAAAGAAGCCACAGGTACAGTACTCTGCTAGAAGCGGCACCAGCCTGAGGAAAAGAGATAGCTCCACCCATAGGACTCAGTCTGCCCAGCCCAGCAGAGCTGAAGCCTGACCCCAGATCACAGATTGATTGGATTAACAACGGAATTATTCTACCACACCGAGTGGTGCCTACACCAGACTGCTGATCACAGATTAATTGTACTAAAAACTGAAGGACAAAGGCAAAGATAGTGGTTCTTTGGTAGGCTCCAACAGACTGACTAGGCCCAGGCAGGACATGATCTGACTTCACCAGAGATGCTTCCAGGAAGTAAAGAAAGCATGCCTCTACAGGACAAAAGGTCACACCACAAAGACAGAAAGTCAAAGGAGACCCATCTAAGAAGCAGAAAAAAACAAGTCACCTAAAATGGGGAGACAAAGAAACAACCTTCCATTGAAAGGAAAGGAGGAATCCCCAGAAAGACTGCTAAATGAAATAGATATAAGCAAACTATCAGACATGGAATTTAAAATGATTATAGAGAAGCTCATTGAGCTCAGCAAGCTCAAAGGAAACTACAAACAACTTCGGGGGAACTACAAAGAACTTATTGGGGACTACACCAGCATTAAAAAGGACATAGACCTTTTTGGCTGGAACTGCTATCTTCTGTAATTCACCAAAATGACTAACACAAAGAGAAAGAGGAGAGGTGCCCAATATATGTTCCCTAGGCCTTTTAGAAAACATGGAGTTGTTCCTTTGGCTACCTACATGCAGATCTACAAGGAAGGTGATATTGTAGACACCAAGGGTATGGGCACTGTTTAAAAGGGAATGCCCCATAAAAGTTACCATGGCAAAATTATGAGTGTCTACAGTGTCACTCAGCATGTAGTAGGCATTGTTGTAAACAAACAAGTTAAGGGCAAGATCATTGTCAAGGGGATTAATGTACATTTTGAACATATTAAGCACTCTAAGAGTTGAGATAGCTTCCTGAAGCGTGTAAAAAAAAATTATCAGGAAAAGAAGGTAGCCAAAAAGAAAGGTGCCTGGGTTCAACTGAAGTGTCAGCCTGCTCTACCCAGAGAAGCATACTTTGTGAGAACTAATGGAAAGGAGCCTGAACTGCTGGAACCCATTCCCTATGAATTCATGGCATGATACATGTGTAAAGAAAAATAAAAGACTTCTGTACTGATTTTTTTTTAAAAAAAGGGAAATAGAAACCACCAATAAGAGTCAGGAGGAAATGAAGAATACAATTTCCAACTTGACGTACACAGTAGAAAGAACTAAAAATAGGCTAGAGAAAGCAGAGGATCAGATCAGAGACCTGAAGGACAATGTAGAAAAAAAATCCCAGATAGTGCAACAAAATGAAAAAAAAGACTGAAAAATAATGAAGAGGTTTTAAGAGAGCTTCAGGACAACATGAAACATAATATCTGCATCATAGGGATACCAGAAAGAGAAGGGGAGGAACAAGGGATGGAAAACTTGTTTGAAAAAGTAATGACAGAAAACTTTCCTAACTTGAGGAGAGAAAAAGTCATGCAAGTGCAGGAAGCACAGAGGGTCTCAAGGAAGATGAACTCAAAGAAGCCCACTCCAAGACACTTCATAATTAAAAGTTAAATTTCAAAGACAAAGAGAGAATCCTATAAGCTTTAAGAGAGAAACAGCTAATAACATACAAGGGGGCTCTGATAAGGTTATCAGCTGTTTTCTCAACAGAAAAACTACAAGCCAGAAGGGAATGGCAACCAAGACTACTCTACCCAGCAAGGCTCTCATTCAAAATGGAAGATGAAATAAGGAGTTTCCCCGACAAAATAAGGCTAAAAGACTACATCTCCAGCCAGCCAGCATTGTAAGAGATGCTAAAGGGTCTGCTTTAACAAGATGAAGAAACAGAGAAAGACAGAGACGAACACAGGTTCAAAGGGAAAAATTAACAGTGAATAAGTACCTACCAATAATAAGCTTAAATGTATATGGATTAAATGCACCAAATCAATCAAAAGATTGGCTGAATGGATAAGAACCAACTTTAATTTGTAAATGCTTTAAAATAATCTTGTTATAAATAGATTTTATTTAATAATGTATAATTTTGTATTTTACTTGTATCTGTTTTATTGTGAGTTAAGTTTTCTTAGATTGGAATTATTTTCTAAGGTGGGAAAATCAAGTTGCTTGCAATAACTAGGATAAATCTAATGTGGTTAAGGAAAAAAATAAGAAAATGTGAATGTATGTTACATAGAATACATTCTATCTTTTTTATTCACTGTTACAAAATATATGCTTATTTTTGCATGTATAATATATAGATTTTATTAGCAATTTATGTTTTAAATAACAACCAACTTGTAGTTGTGTGTTTAGAAATTAGTAACTCTTTAGGTTAGAAAAGATGGTGAGAGTAAAGACTAATTTTGGATGGAAGTTATCAACTACTAAACTATATGATTCATGTACATAGGCAATATATATTCTCATATTATCATTTAAATTAGAAGAGATTCCTTTCAGAGGGTATTGAAGAAAATGGGACATCTGCACAGCCAACAAACAAACAAACACACACACACAATGAGATATTACCTCACATCTGTCAGAATGGCCATCATTAACAAATCAACAAACAACAAGTGCTGGTGGGGATGTGGAGAAAAGGGAATCCTCATTCATTTTTGGTGGTAATGCAGACTGGTACAGCCACTATGGAAAACAGTATGGAATTTCTTCTGAAAACTAGAAGTGGAACTGACTTTTGACCCAGCAATTCCACTGCTAGGTCAATACCCAAAGAACCCTGAAACATCAACTCAGAATAATCTATGCAGCCCTATGTTTATAACAGCACTATTCACAATAGCCAAGTGCTGGAAACAGCCTAAGTGCCCATCAATGGATGAATGGATCAAAAAACTGTGGTACATTTACCCAATGGAATACTATACAACAGAAAGAAAGAAGGAACTCCTACCTTTTGGGCTAGCATGGTGGGAACTAGAGTATTGCTTGGTGAACTAAGCCACGTGGCAAAAGACAAGTACTATATGATCTCACCTAATACAGGAGACTAGTGAATAAAATGAACAGATGAGCAGAATGGATTCAGTAACATGGTAAAAAAAAAAAAAAAAGGAACAAAATGATGGTGACCATACGGTAGGGGGAGGAGGCAGGAAGAGAGGTGAAGTGAAGAGAGAAGGGGTAGGGTTTAGATGAGGAGCTAATGTGAAAAATCCATGGACATGGACAAGTAGGTGGGGATCGACTGTGGAAGAGGGGAAGGGGGGATAGGGGAAAGAAATGGGGAAAAATGAAACAATTGTAATACAACAATAATAAATCAAAAATAATAAATAAAAGTATGTATCAGGCCTTCCTCCAAAGTTAAAATCTGCTAACATAAAGCTCATTCTGACTTTGAGATAAAATAAATTCACCCATAACTAAAAGTGAAAGAAAAAAATCAATCTATTTAAGACTTGAAAAAGAATAAGTTGTAGTTCCAGTAGCTGAAAATAAGGCTGAGTTGCACTGTTGGAAGGGATGGGACCTGACTCAGAAACCAAATTCATTTTTACTATGGATTGCTTATTGTCTCTAGGACAGCTTTCATGAAAGTGCATTCTGCAATACACCATTTCTGTGATATATTTCACAAAAATAGCATTCTAGAGTAAAAGAAGTTGTAAAGAAAAAGAAAAAGAAGCCCTGGCTGGTGGCACAGTGTATAAGGTGCCAGCCTGCGAACCCAAAGGTTGCTGTTTCAATTCCCAGCCAGGGCACATAACCAAGTTGCAAGCCAGGTCTCCATCCAGCTCTGTAGCTGGAGGAAGGTGAAAGGCAGCCATACATTGATGTTTCTCTCCCTCTCTGCCTCTTTCCCTTCCCCTCTCTATGGAAATAATAAATAAAATCCTAAACAAAAAGAAAGAAAAAGAAAAAATGCTTAATTTACTACAACATATCTAAACTATTGTTATTGAGAGTAACAAGGCAGCAAGTGACTCTCAAACCAGGCTAAGCCACAGTGGATAATTATTAATGGCTAGGCCAGACAGCAAATGAATCAGGAAGTCCCTGAGTTAACAGGATTTAACAAAGTGAGGACGTGTCTAAGCTAGTCATGGGTACTTCCTAGAACAAAGGAAAGGAGGCAAGGCCATATTTGTGCAAAAAAATTGCTTGTGCTAGGGTTTAAACTTCCCAATAATCTCTTTAGACATGATTGCACCAGATTGTGACTCTGAAGTACTCAGCCAATGAGGAAACGGGAGGGATAAATGTCTTTGTTTCTCTCACTTTGGTGTACCTGCCCACCAGATAGCAGTAGGCACCCACTCTTGCAAGAATGCAAATAAATGCCTCACTTTCACTATACTACTAGCCTTATTGTTCATTTATTTTATAGACTGCATGAACGTATTTTTCACATTATTTAACATGTAACAATTATATAAGCTATTGACATATATTAAAATTTTTGTATTAGCTCTTTAAAATCCAGTATGTACTTTATAGTATATCCCAGTTTGAACTAACCTCATTTTAATGGGCTACCACCTTGAACACTGCAGATTTAAAGAATAAAGAAGACTAAATCTTTTGGGAATGAAAATAGAGTTTGATTATTTTATTTTATTTTTTTAAAGATTTTATTTCATTATTTTTAGAAAGAGGAGAAAGGAGAGAGGCAGAGAGGGAGAGAGACATCAATGTATGGTTGTGTTTCACCTGCCTCCAGCCACAGACCTGACTGGAGACCTGGTATGCAACCTGGTTATGTGCCCTGGCTGGGGAATCGAACCTGCAACCTTTGGGTTCGCAGGCCGGCGCCTTAACCACTGTGCTACCAGCCAGGGCCTTTATTTTATTTTTTTAGCTCAGGTGAAATCTGCCTGTAACTAAGAAAATGTAGGTAGGACCTGGGAAACATAATTATCAGATGAAATTTTTTCAGGGATAAGAAATAAAAGAAACTAGACCAAAATATTTCTAATAGAAAATTTTAAGGCAGTTAATTAAATGATGTTATTCAGCATGGTCACAAGAGTAGAGCTATTTTTTCTAGCATAATATTTGTAAAAATATGTATGTGTATAAATGTATCTGTGCTTGTGTTTGGTACTATTGCAATTGATATTACTTTAAAAAGTAATCAAAAACAAATTAACATAAGTACTCTGAAATAATGAAAACTTTGTATTAATATGATTTGAGAGACTGACATAAGGCAGTAATTAAATGGTGAATTGTCTGGATGTGAAAAAAAAGAAAAGAAGTACACATTGGTGGTTACAGAATAGTCAGGGGGGTATTAAGAATAATAGAGGAAATGGAGAAGCCAAAGAACTTATATGCATGGCACATGGACATGAACTAAGGGGGTCATTGCCAAAGGGAATGGGGGGTACTGGTGGATGGGGGCAAAAAGGGGAAAATTGGGACAACTGTAATAGCAAAATCAATAAAATATATTTTAAAAAAAGAATGGTTAAAATACAAATGTTGCTGATAAGAGAATCACATTATCTAATAAGTAAATTATCAATAAGCTTGTTTAGTTATTTTGCCAATATGGAAGTTTATTAAGAGGCACATAATAGGTCACTTTAGACAGGGTAAGGGTGAACCGAAGATCAGACAAGGCAGTGTTCAAAGAGGGATGGCTGGCACATAAGGGACCCTGGCTGTCTAGCAGTGAATTATGGAAAGTATGATCCTTGGGAATAAAGCAACAAAGGGAAGGTTGGATGATATCAAAGTAAACTTGATTTCCGTAACAGTTTTTCTAAGGTTGGCCTTACACTCACTCCCAGAATTTTAAAAGGGTCCTATTACAGTGTGTTTTTAATTTCTTTAAAATTTTGTATTGCAAAATGTGAATTACTTCATTTTACTGTAATAAGTCATAGTGATGGGCATATAGAAGCAAATTCTGAATTGATGATCTTTTTCCTCCTGGTGTGCTCTTGTGCATGAGCCTCTCATAATAACAACAACAATGACATCAACAAAATGTGAGCTGTTGGCAAGAATGTAGACACAAAGTCAAGCTAGACCTTAGCCTTTAATTCTGAAGGTTTCTTTAAATGTCAGTCTCTCTTCAAGAGAATAAAATACCAAGTGTCATTCATCATGGTGAAATCAAAAGGCCATCTGTTCCAGACAATTTCAGTTAACTCTGAAACAGTTTCTATTTAAAGAACAATTATGTTGGCTTTTAACGTTTATTGTAACAATACGATCTTTTGCAATACCATCTAGAAACTACCTTGGGCATGGGAGTGATGCATATAATGAGTTAAGCCTTTATCATGTCCATGTAAGCAACATCCAAACCTGTAGACATTTTTTATAAGAATTTATTTGAACCAAACTGACAAGTAAAGAATTTTGCAGCTTTTTTAAAATGAATTTGAAGTTCAGGAGAGGGGTGAAGGAAGATTGAAGAAAGCAAGGTGGGGGTTGGATTGCAGGGTAGTTAACAAAATTGAGTGCTCGCTTGAGGGTTAATACTACACCCTTGTAGGGATATTACTTTTGGTATAGCAATGGTATGTAGTAGATCTACATGTACAAGAACAATGGACAAGGATGGCTTAAAACTTTTCTTTCTTTCTTTTTCTTTTGTGTGTCTTTTTTTTTTTTTAATTTTATTGTTGTTGTATTACATCCATCCCCTTTTTGCTTCCCTCTGTTCCCCCACCCACCCACCCATTCCCCCCAAAGTCAATCCCACCTGTTGTCCATGTCCATGGTTCCTTTATACTAGGTTCTTGTCTAAGCTGCTCCCCTTCTTTGCCTCTCCCTCTCCCTCTCCCTACCCCATTCCCCTGACCACTGAAGGCCTATTCCTTGTATTCATATAGTTGGTTCTGTTTTGCTTGTTGTTAGTTTTGTTCATTATTGTCTTTTCATTAGAGAAGTTACATGACTTGGGCCTGACTACCCATCATGACTTACACAGTTAATAATTTATGATCAGATGTTACTTTTCACAGAATCCCCTTTTCCTTGTCCACAGTCAGATTGGAGATGTTAACTATAATATTAATATTATAGATTCAGGGTAAAGTATAATATTAACATACTAGTACCTTAGATTCAGGGTAAAGTTTTCATAGAATCCAAGTATTATTTTTCTTACTTTTTAAAAAGGAGGTATACCTTCTAATGCAAAAGGTAAAATAAGCTGTATTTATAGATTAAATAAAATTATAACCAGAAAAAAATTAGGGGGGGATGAGTTATATAGGTCTTGCTTTGAATAACTATGAATTAATTAATTCATTAAATAGTTACTGAGCATCCATTACATGCCAGCAACATGCTAAGTTGGTGATTTGTCTATAAACTTTTTGTGCTCTTCTCCTTTGTTAGAGGTACACAGTGGTAAGGTCTTAGATTCATAATTACTTTCAAGTTTATTCTGTGGGTCATGATTTTTAAGAATGGAAATGACACGATGAAAAATTATGTATTAGTATAGATTTTTATTCAGAAAAATAAAGAAATGTTTTTAGATGGTAGAAGTGGTAGGAATTAATGACTGATTGGATACAGAGGGAGGACAGCCTGAAAGAGAGGGCAATCAGGGATAATGACCAAGTTTCTGGTTTGAAGAATTAGGTTCATGTTGGTAATATTGGCCTTTGTTCTGTCCTCTACAGTGTCCACTATGTTTGAGATTTAGGAAGAATTCCGTGTTTAAATGGAAAATTGTACATTGTCAACAGCACACCTTCAGGGTTATCTAATCTCACTTTTTTAAAACTCTGAGTATTGGAGATAACTGAAAGAAATGCAAAATAATTATTATCCATAGACAATGATGCTTTTCTACAAACGAGCAAATCTAATTCTCTCAGGTAGAGGGAAAACTCTTCCTCTTGTGGAAAAACCAGTTTTGCCTCTATTTGCACATTCATTTTTAGCATATCTGATCTATAAATGTATTTGTTCTTTGGATTCCTCTTTCAACTAGTTATAAAACTTTACTAGTTTTCTAATTAGGGAGTTAAAATCTTTAACATGTCTTTATTTTTATTTTCATGTGAGAGTCATGATTTTGCCATTTTTGAAAGTTATCTTTTAACTTCAGTGAATTTTAAAAATTTTATTTTTAATTGAAGTTGACAGACTTGGCTAATGGCACAATGGATAAGGCACTGGCCTGTGAACCCAAAGGTCGCTGGTTTGATCCTCAGCCAGGGCACATAACCAGGTTGCAAGCCAGGTCTCCAGCCAGGTCTGTAGCTGGAGGCAGGTGAAAGGCAACCATACATTGATATCTCTCTCCTTCTTTGCTTCTCTCCATTCCCCTCTCTCTAAAAATAATAAAATATATAAACTCTTTTAAAAAATTTAAAGTTGGCATAAATTACTATAATAGTTTTAGGTGTACTACAGACTAATTAGACTTTTATATAGCTTATGAAGTGATCAACCCAATAAGTCTAGTATCTGTTAGGACCAGAGACCCTGTGTTGCCTGCCTGGATAACTGCCACCTGTGTCAGGCCTTGCAAAACATGCTATGGCCAGCAGTCACTATGTACTTGGAAACTGTGGCCTGAGTCTCACAGGACCTGAACCAACACCTGAGCTGAAACAAAAGAGGGTTTGCATCACTGGTCATGTACCTGATCACAAAGTTCCCTTTTATCTGAGGCAACTGAGGCATAGCTGCCAGCATCCAGCTGATACCTGGTTTCTCCCCCATTTGAGCATTTCCCAGAAACAAGGGCCATAAATCTCCTGGGCTTTCTGTTCCCACAGCAACCATCCCTAACCTGAGGGCATTGTTGTTTCACCTACATCCTGGATTCTGGAGCTGACCAGCAGGGTGACTCACCCCCCTGGGGGTCTTGCTTCATGCTCTTACAAATCCCTCTATCCCTTCCCTTGGTAATGTAGTCTACTTAGACTAATCCTGCTGGCTTTAACATCCTTTAATAAAAGCCTTGACCTGATCCACATGACACCTCTCTTCTTCCAGGCACACACTTAACAACACCCACCTACACCAGACATCATTGTTATGGTATTATTGACTATATTCCCTATGCTGTACATTAGATCCCTATAATTTATTCTAGATAGTTTGTAATTCTTAGTCGCCTTCACTATTTTCATCCATTCCCCCATTCCCCAGTAAAGTCTGAACTTAATTCTGTGTCTACTCCCTTATGAAATGTGTTGGTTATCGATCGAGAGAAGTGGGAATGAAAGTGGAAAAGCTGGTGTTTGTGTTGCCTGTCATCTACCAGACCCAATAAACAGAGACAGGGATTGAGTCTTTATGGGCGCTACTTTATTCAGATGATCTGCGATCTGAGAAGACAGTAGGTTTGCATCCTAACAGACTATCTTACATTCCATTATAAATGGGCCCTTTCTATAAGGAGAAGAAAGGTGTAGGTAAGGGGTTTGGAATTCAGGGAAAAAGTTAATGAGTTAAAAGCTGCAGCATTCTTTCACTGGTGTATCCTGGGCAGAGGTCTCCGTGTCCTGGGGTCTTGGTGTCCTGGGTGGTGGTCATCTCACCCTGGAGTATAATGGCTCAGATATCATCTTGATTGCTTGCAGTCCTCCTTATGCACAAAGATGGGACTGCTTATGGTCTCCTGGAGTCAAGGAGGGTCATTCCTCCAGTTTCTGAAACAATAGTTTGTTTTTTTTTTCCCATACATTGATTACTAAGTTTATTAGCTGTTACCTGAAACTAAAATTTTCCAGTATTTCTAAGAATGGCCTACAAGAGTGATAGGGGTCACTTCGGTGCTAAACACTTGTACTTGCAATGCAGATATTTGCAGCTTGTTGCAAAAGAACCAGATGAGAGGATCTTATCTTCATGGACTTTACATTCTAGTGGGGCAAACAGAAAATAAGCCAAACAAGTACAGTACAGATTGGTAAGTGCTTTGGAGGAAAATATATCAGGGATTTGGGAAAGGGTAGGATGAAGTGGGTGGGAATAAATAGGATGATCAGAGTCCTTAATGAGAAAGATCTTTACAACTTACTTAAAGCAACATATCTTTGACTTTGGACTATATCAGAGGCACTCAAATTTATGTGCCTGTACAAACCAAGTTTTTAATCCTTAGTCACATCATGCATCTCTTCATAGGGGAAGGGGTGTTTGTTACCCACCTCATCTTTTTACTTTTCCCTTCCCTTTTCTCTTGCAGCAACCTTTTCTGATCAATATCTTAACTTCTTCTAAAGGGAACTGGTGATTTACATTCCAGGCATCTCTTAGCTTGACATAGTAAATTCAGAGACAGCCTTCTGAAACAGAATTTGGAATTAGAAACATTTCAGATTATACCAGGAATTTTTCTAAAAGGTTGGTATATCTCCCCAAGCAAACCATTGAGGGGATTGTATGTGCTAAATTTCTTCTGGGTAAACATTATACTTGGTGTGGTAAGACATACAAAAAGAGGAAAGTATTATGAAAATAAATATTTAATCTAAATTTTACAGAAATTCAAGTTATTTTGAGAACATAATTAGAATGATTTCACTATTATTTCCAAATCTTCGAGGCTGCATTAGCTGTTCCTTCTATGTTCATAGTTTGGACAGATAAAGAATAACATAGTAGGTATTTCCTTTTAAGTGCTCTTTTCCCCAACAACTTCCAGTCCCTTTTGTCCCCAGTAAAGAACCATTGCTTTGAGAAGTGCTTTGAAATATCTTTTTGAAAATTTAATTCTTAAATTATGATTTCAGAGCTTCAACCTAAGGAAATTTGTTCTGTGTAATTGCTGAACTCACCACATGTATACTAGACAGAAGTAATTACAAAGCCATCAGTTTTACTTCCAGTGTGTTCGCAAGGAAATAATGGATGACAGTTTTCTGAAGGTATTTACCAATCAATATTTCTTCCATGTATTCCCCTGAGCCTGCACCATTACCAATGGAACAATTTAACAGACACTGGATTTGATGGGTGTATATGCTGTGGCTATTGGATTATTTCACTGGGTATTGTAACTGTCATTGCTTCATTTCAGTTACCCTGCACCTTAAATCTACTTTTTGCCATTATACTCTTAAGTTAGTGCTTTTGGTTCTTTCCCTCAGCCCTCTTACCTCTACTAGATCTTGTCACTAGAGTCAGCTGGTGGTCTAGATAATCAAATTCAGGAAGTCTGCCATTTGTGGGGTATGTTGTTTCCCTCTTCATATGTGATATTTTTGTCTGATCAGCTAAATTGTAAGCCTCCTCAAGTTAGTGAGTACAAGGTTTATGAGAAATGTACCATAAATGTTTTCAAACAGATGCCACATCTCTTATGTTCATTAAATCCCTTTTCTTATACAAACTTTGTATTGCCTCTGTTGGAAATATAAAAACACCATTTCTCGAGTACCAAAGCAGCTAGAGGACAGGATAGAGGGCGTGAGACGTCTTCAGGACCATAGGAATTGGAACAGGCAGCATCTGGACACAGGGGAGCACAGCCCAGAGGCAGAGGAGGCCAGCAGGACAGTAGGTGAGGTGTTCCCCACCGACCAGCTGGCAGGCCTAGGTCAGCTCTGGGCAGTGGCGGCTCTGCCCAGAGGGACGCGTTTGACTGGGGCCAGTTCCGGGCTCCCTTGTGACTGGAAGTCTCAACAGTGAAGTGCGGGCTGCGAGGGCAAACGCCGTAGGGAACGCGGAATTGAACTCTTGCAGCAGAGGGACTATGTGAGAGACTCACTCCGGCAACAGAGAGAGGAGGCTCCGCATGGGGCTAGAGGCGGAGGAGAAGAGACCTGCGGGAAGCCGGAGCAGGGGAGCGGGAAGTGCAACGGCCTGGGCGGCGAGAGGGCCGAAAATGCTGCTGCTGGGCCACCAGGGAAACAGCAGCTAGAAGACCCTGCGAGGGGGGAGGCCCAGCCCTGCCCAAACACACAGGCCCCCAGGCTCCGTGGGAAACTCCAAACAGCGAGCCAGCGAGCCAGCGAACATGGAACTAGTAGCAAAGGTAGCTGACCTGCCATTGCCAAGACAAAGGCCGCACCGCCCATGCCTGGGAAGGACTCATCACAGAGGCCGCTTAAAGGACTCCTGAGAGAGCTGGTTGGCTTGGAGGATTGGTGCCTGCCCCGGAAGTGCGGGACAGTGTAGGCGGACCCCAGACAGTGTTGATTGACATGGGCGGCCTCCTCCCAGAACTGCTGGGGCGGGGCCAGTCATCACAGGGACTGGCAAAGTTGCAGGCTGCCCTGCAAGGGTGCTGGGTACTCATCAAGGGCAAGAACATCCACCAGGAGTGGGAGGGGGCACCCTGCGGGCTCCAGAATACAGGCAGCCCTAAAACCCAGCCAGGCTGCAGAAGGCGCAGCCTACCTGGGGGCTGACACTCAGAATCAGCCCTGAATGACAATCAGAGGCCCTGGCCCGCGCCAAGACCAGGTAGAATATAGACTGTAGACCATAAAGTCCTGACCAAGAAAAAGAGGCAGCCTCAGAAAGGGATTGCTGCTAATCTCAAGCACCTGAATTATACCGAGAGCAATATGAACTATTAAGCCCCAACATATCCTTTGCAAAAGTTACTTCTCACATATCCTTAATCCCCCCCCATACCTCAATCCACCTAAATACCCAAGACCGTCCCCTACTCTCGAATTAAAGTCTATTCACTCTGTGGCTATAATGCATTCCCAGTCCTCAATCTAAGTATTCCTCCCTTCCCCAGCCTTTCTAAACCCTTTCTTTATTCTTTTCTTCCTTCCTCTTTTTTTTTTTTTTTTTAATTTTTCTTTTCCTTTTCTTCCTGGTAAAGCCCACAGGTTCTGGCTCCACCTGGATCAATCAGAAATCATAAAGGGGGAACACACAGCTAAAACCGTTCTTTATTAATATTGATTTATCTTTGTCTTATGACTTTCTCTCCCCATCCTTTTTTTTTTTTTTTTTTCTTTCTCCTTTCTTTTCTCCCTGATAAAACCCACTGGTCCTGGCTCCACGAGGACCAAACAGAGACCATAAAGGGTGAACAGACACCTAAACCTTTTCTTTATTAATATTGATTTCTCTTTCTCTTGTGACTTTCTTCCTTTTTTTCTTTCTTTCCTTCTTTTTTCCCCTCTGCTAAAAGCCCTCAGGTCCAGGCTCCATCTGGACCAGTCAGGGATTATTATGGGTGAACAGCCATCTAAACTCTTTCTTCTTCTTATTATTATCATTTTTATTTCTTTTTTCCTTTTGCAATTTTTTTGGTTTGGTTTGGTTTGATATTTTGTTTTTGTTTTTGTTTGTTTGTTTTTGTTTTTCTTTTTTGTTTTTTTGTTTTTGTTTTTGTTTCTGCGAAAAGCCCACAGGCCCAGAATACAACCAGACAACCCAAATAAAGGACACACCAAGAACAGCAAGTGGAGAAAATCTGGGAGACGGCAACACTGAATTCCACAAATCTCCTATCACAGAAGGGTGCTCAAATAAGGCAAGGAAGCAAAGCAGGTTAACCCAAGGAAAAAACAAAACTAAATAAATAAATAAAGGGCAAGCAAGAACAGACACCCAAAATGGGGAAAAAAAGAATCAGTCCATCACCAAAAGGAAAGGAAGAATCCCCAGAAACAACACAAAATGAAACAGAGGCACCTGGAATAACAGATAAGGAATTCCAAAGAATGATGATAGAGAAGCTCTGTGAGATCAGCCACATCAAAGAAAACTGTAAACAACTCCAGGAGAACTACAAACAACTCCAGGGAAATTACAAAGAACTCCAGGGAAATTACAAAGAACTCCAGGGAAGTTACAAGGAACTTACTGAGAACTACAACAGCATCAAAAAGGAAATGGAAAGTATCAATAAGTGCCAGGAGGAAATGAAGAATACAATTTCTGAAATGAAGAATACAGTAGAAGGAATCAACAGTAGGCTAGAGGAAGCAGAGGACCGGATCATCAAGTTGGTGGATAATGTAGACAAATACTCCAAGACAGTACAAGAGAATCAAAAAAGGCTGAATAAGACTGAAGAGGGGTTAAGAGAGCTGCAGGACAACATGAAACGTAACAACATCTGTATCATAGGGATACCAGAAGGAGAAGAGAAACAAGGAATGGAAAACCTGTTCAAAAAAGTCATGATAGAAAATTTCCCTAACATGATGAGTAAAACATAAATCCAGTTCAGGAAGCACAGAGGGTCCCAATGAGAATCAACCCAAACAGACCAACACCAAGGCACATTATTATTAAAATGGCTAATTTCAAAGACAAAGAGAGAATCCTAAAAGCATCAAGAGAGAAAAGACAAATAACATACAAAGGGGCTCCAATAAGGCTATCAAATGATTATTCAACAGAAACAATTCAAGCCA
>PVIW01016870.1:0-15473 GCA_004026585.1 Noctilio leporinus | reverse complement strand
GTTCTTTGTAATTCCCCTGGAGTTCTTTGTAGTTCTCCTGGAGTTGTTTACAGTTTTCTTTGATGTGGCTGAGCTCACTGAGCTTCTCTATCATCATTCTTTTGAATTCCTGATCTGATATTCCAGGTGCCTCTGTTTCATTTTGTGTTCTTTCTGGGGATTCTTCCTTTCCTTTTGGTGATGGACTGATTCTTTTTTTTCCCATTTTGGGTGTCTGTTCTTGCTTGCTCTTTATTTATTTATTTTTGTTCTTTCCTTGGGTTAACCTGCTTTGCTTCCTTGCCTTAGTTGAGCACCCTTCTGTGATAGGGTATTTGTAGAGATCAATGTTGCCATCTCCCAGATTTTCTCCACTTGCTGTTCTTGGTGTGTCCTTTATTTGGGCTGTCTAGTTGTATTCTGGGCCTGTGGGCTTTTAGCAGAAACAAAAACAAAAAACAAAAAACAAAAACATACACAAAAAAACAAAAACAAAATACCAAACCAAACCAAACCAAACAAACAAACACAAAAAATAAATAAATAAAACAAAACAAAACAAAATTGCAAAAGGAAAAAAGAAATAAAAATGTTAATAATAATAAGAAAGGGTTTAGATGGCTGTTCACCCTTAATAATCCCTGACTGGTCCAGATGGAGCCTGGACCTGAGGGCTTTTAGCAGAGGAAAAGGAAAAAAAAAGAAAAAAGAAAAAAAAATGAAAAAAGGGAGAAAGTCCCAAGAGAAAGAAAAATCAATATTAATAAAGAAAAGTTTTAGGTTTCTGTTCACCCTTTATGGTCTCTGTTTGGTCCCGGTGGAGCTAGGATCAGTGGGTTTTATCAGGGAGAAAAGAAAGGAGAAAGAAAGTAAGAAAGAAAGAAAGAAAAAAAAGGATTGGGGGTGAAAGTCACAAGACAAAGAGAAATCAATATTAATAAAGAAAGGTTTTAGCTGTGTGTGCCCCCTTTATGATTTCTGATTGGACCAGGTGGAGCCAGAACCTGTAGGCTTTACCAGGAAGAAAAGGAAAAGAAAAATTTAAAAAAAAAAAAAAAAAAAAAGGAAGGAAGAAAAGAATAAAGAATGGGTTTAGAAAGGCTGGGGAAGGGCGGAATACTTAGATTGAGGGCTGGGAATGCGTTATAGCCACAGAGTGAATAGACTCTAATTCGAGAGTAGGGGAGGGTCTTGGATATTTAGGTGGATTGAGGTATGGGGGGGATTAAGAATATGTGAGGAGTAACTTTTGCAAAGGATATGTTGGGGCTTAATAGTTCATATTGCTCTTGGTATAATTCAGGTGCTTGAGATTGGCAGAAATCCCTTTCCTGATGCTGCCTCTTTTTCTTGGTCAGGACTTTACAGTCTATAGTCTATAGTTTATATTCTAGCCAGTCTTGGCGCGTGGCAGGGCCTCTGATTGTCACAGTAGGGCTGATTCTGAGTGTCCGCCCCCAGGCAGGCTGGGCCTTCAGCAGCCTGGCTGGGTTTTAGGGCTACCAGTGTTCTGGAGCCCGCAGGGAGCCCCCTCCCACTCCTGGCGGAGGTTCCTGCCCAGGACGCGCACCCAGCACTTCTGCAGGGCAGACAGCAATTTCGCTGGTCACTGTGACGACTGGCCCCACCCCCGCAGTTCCGGGAGGAGGCTGTGCCTGTCAGTCAACACTGTCCGGGGTCCACCTACAGTGTCCCGCCCTTCCGGGGCGGGTACCACACCCCCAAGCCAATCAGTTCTCCTCGGAGTCCTGTAAGAGGCCTCTGTTATAAGCCCCTCCCAGGCGTGGGCGGTACGGCCTTTGTCTCCGGCAATGGCGGGTCAGTTACCCCTTCCACTAGTTCCTGGCTTGCTGGCTCGCCGGCTCACCGCTTGTAGTTTCCTGCTGCTTGGAGTTTCCCGCAGAGCCTGGGGGCCTGTGTGGTTGCACAGGGCTGGGCCTTCCCCCTCGCAGGGGCTTCTAGCTGCTGTTTCCCCAGTGGCCCAGCAGCTACGTTTTCGGCCCTCTCGCCGCCCCGCCGGTGCACTTCCCACTCCCCCGCTCCAGCTTCCTGCAGGACTCTTCTCCTCCGCCTCTAGCCCCGTGCGCGGCGGAGCCTCCTCTCCCCGTTGCCGGAGTGAGTTTCTCACAGTCCCTCCCCTGCAAGAGTTCAATTCCGGGTTCCCTATGGCATTTGCCCTCGCTGCCCGCACTTCTCTGTTGAGACTTCCAGTCACCAGCAAGCCCGGAACCGGCCCCAGTCAATCGCGCCCCTCTGGGCAGAGCTGCCCCCGCCCAGAGCCGACCTCAGCCTGTCGGCCGGTCGGTCAGGAACACCTCACCTACTGTCCTGCTGGCCTCCTCTGCCTCTGGGCTCTGTTCCCCTGTGTCCAGATGCTGCCCGCTCCAATCCCTAGGGTCCTGAAGACGCCTCACACTCCTTATCCTGTCGTCTAGCTGCTTTGATACTCGAGAACACCATCAGCACTGCTCTCTAGTCTGTCGCCATCTTCCTTCTTTGAGCGGTCTCTTAAATTGGTCCAAAGTCATTTTAAAGCAATCATAAGTTAAAGTTGGTTCTTAATTATTCAGCTACCCTATGTCTTTTGACTGGTGCATTTAGTGCATTTTCATTTAAGGTTATTATTGATAGGTACTTATTCACTGTTATTTTTTCCCTTTGTACCTGTGTTCCTCTCTGTTTCTTCATATTCTTAAAGCAGACTCTTTAGCATCTCTTTCAATGCTGGTTTGGTAGAGAAATAGTCTTTTAGCCTGCTTTTGTCTGGGAAACTCCTTATTTCACCTTTTATTTTGAATAAGAGCCTTGCTGGGTAGAGTAACTTTGGTTGTGGGCCTTTGTTTTTTCATTGCTAGGAATATTTCTTGCCATTTCCTTCTGGCCTGTAGTGTTTTTATTGAGAAATCAGCTAATAACCTTGTATGTTATTAGCTGTTTCTCTTTTTCTGCTTTTAGGATTTTTTTTGTGTCTGAAATTTGCCATTTTTTAAGATTTTTTATTTGTTATTTTTGAAGATAAGGGCAGGGAGGCAGGAAGAAAGGGAGAAAAACATCAATGTATGGTTGCCTTTTACCTGCCTCCAGCTACAGACCTGGCTGGAAACCTGGCTTGCAACCTGGTTATGTGCCCTGACTGGGAATTGAAGCAGTGTCATTTGGGTTTGCAGGCTGGCACCAGTCCATTGAACCACCAGCCAGGGCTTGAAATTTGCCATTTTAATTATGATGTGTCTTGGTGTGGGCCTATTTGGGTTCATTCTTCTTGAGACCCTCAGTGCTTCCTGAACTTGCATGACTTTTTCTCTCAAGTTAGGGAAGTTTTCTGTCATTACTTTTTCAAACAGGTTTTCTATCCCTTGCTCCATTTTTCCCCTTCTGCTATCCCTATGATGCAGATATTATTATGTTTTATGTTGTCCTGCAGCTCTCTTGAAACCTCTTCATTCTTTATCAGTCATTTTTCATTTTGTTGCACTGTCTGGGAATTTTTTTCTACGTTATCCTCCAGCTCCCTGATCTGATCATCTGCCTTCTCTAGCCTACCTATGATTCCTTCTACAGTGTTCTTCAATTCAGAAATTGTATTTTTCATTTCCTCCTGGCTCTTATTGATTGTTTGTCCTTTTTAATGCTGGTGTAGTTCTGAGTAAGTTCCTTGTAGCTTCCCTGGATTTCTTCATAGTTCCCCTGAAGTTGTTTGTAGTTTTCTTTGAGCTTGCTGAGCTCACTGAGCTTCTCTATAATCATTATTTTGAATTTCATGTCTAATAGTTTGTTTGCCTCTTTCATTTAGCACTCTTTCTGGAGAGTTCTCCTTTCCTTTCAATGTGGGGTTATTTACTTGTCTCCCCATTTTAGATGACTCTTCTTATTTGATTCTGCTTCTTACATTGGTCTTTGACTTCCAGTCTTTGTGGTGTGACCTTCTGTGGTGTAGAGGTGCACTTTCTTTACTTTCTGGATCCATGCCTGGTGACATCAGCTCATGTCCCAGTCTGGGCCTAGTCAGCCTGTTGGAGACAATCAGAGATTTGCTGTCTTTGTCTCTTTGAGTTGCTAATCCAATTAACCTGTGCTCAACCATCAGGTTTATGCACCACTATGCAGGGCAGATTAATTCAGTTGATCCAATCAATCTGTGTTTGGCCCTCAGGTTTAAGCATGGCTGGGTGGGGCAGATTCTGTGAGCCTGGTGATAGCTTCCCTCAGGCTACCACCACTAGGAGAATAGTAGTCTTCCTGTTGTTTGGGGATGGGTGAGCACTTGGTCCTCTTTGGCTGCTCCTTGATCTCTCTCCTCCAAGCCACCACTCCAAATTCTCCCTAACTGTCTCTAGTCCACTTTGCCCTCCTCTGCTGGAGCTCAGGAGAAATGGGTACCAATGTATTTTTGTGCATGGTCCCTTTAAGAACTGTGTCTATAGCTGTCTTTTTCAAACCAGCTAAACCTGGCAGCTTTTTGTTTTTCACAGCTGGATGCTGTTTTACTCTCAACTTTTTTGCTGTAGGCTGGGAAGTCCAGGTGGGGATTTAGTACCCACCCTTCTAAGGTGGAACCCACAGCTGCTGAGGTGTCTCTGCATCCCTTCAGTTGCTGCTCTTGGGAGCTCAGCCAGCCTTCTCAAGTCTCCATACTTCCTACCACTCACGTGATAAAACAGCCTCTTCTGTTCTGTCTGTGGTTATAAGGTTTCTTTCCAGCTGGTGTTATGTTGATTACTCTGGATGACTTCTCCCTAATTAAGCTGTAATTCCAGATTGGTTTTGGGAGGAGATTGGTATAGCTCCACTTAATCCTCTGCCATCTTGGTTCTCCCCCTAGATGATCTTAAAGACCCCTTCTAATGCTGAGCTCCTGTTACTTGGTACTTAAATTGATTATGATGAACTTCATGCTGGATTCTAAGTTTAACTTTCAGACTCAAATTACTAAGAAATAGTTGTAATTTTGAAGGGTAAAAGGGCAGAAAAATTTTATCACGGTTAAGTGTATCATTTACTCCGAAGGGAGAAGAATCATATGACCTCTCAAGTTCCATGCCTGTCTCAAGGTTATCCTTTTAATCTATAAGGGATGAATATTTTACAATTAATAGCCTAATGACCAAATGTCAGACTTTCGTTTAAGTGCTTAAATGAGAAGGGTTCATATTCAATCTTACAAAGGAGTAAATAAATTGGTTTAATTATTTCACATTTTATGAATTTGCAGTTATTCTTTTCAAAGAAGACAGTATGTATGTTTATAAATATTTAATCACTGTTTTGAATTTTTTAATTAACCTAGGTCTGATATTTTTCTTAAAATGGATTTATTCTCTTTTTTGAAAGATTTTCTTTATTATTTTTAGAGAGAGGGGTAGGGAGAGAGGCAGAGAGGGAGAGAGACATCAATGTATGGTTGCTTTTCACCTACCTCCAGCTACAGACCTGGCTTGCGACCTGGTTACGTGCCCCGGCTGGGGGATCGAACCAGTGACCTTTGTGTTCACAGGTTGGTGCCTTATACACTGTGACAGGGCTTATAATGAAACAGTTTGATTTTGTTGGGGAAAAATATCTCATACAATTGATTTTGACCCAAATTACTGTGCCAGGTTGGAAGAGTATTTTGGAAATACAGATAGATAACTTATTTAGATTTTTCTTTTTATAATCCTCATTGGAATATACATTTATTGATTTTTAGAGAGAGAGGAAGGGTGAGAGAGACTGAGAGAGATAAAGACATCAAGAGAGAAATATGAATCAGTTGCCTTCAGTATGCACCCTGACCTGGGATCAAGCCCAAAACCTAGGCTATATACTCTGACCATGAATCGAATCCACAACATTTAGGTGTGTGAGATGATGCTAAGTCACCTGTCTAGAGCTTATTTAGGCTTTATAGAGTTGGCTTCTGTGTTTGTATAATGTAGCTATGGGTAACTATAGGACAGTTTCCATCTGCTCTTTATCAACTCTAACACTTAATCATTTGTTGCCACTCTTTTAGCTTGACAATATACCACCTTCTCAGATTTCTCTGTCTCCAGTCAACATGGCAATATTTTAAAATCTATTTAAAGCATTCATTTATTTTGCTATTCTCATTGTTAGTATTATGATGCCTGTTTTAAACTTCATGAAACCAGTATAGAGAAATATAAAGAGATTTAAGCAAGGTCACAGAAAAATTCAGTGGTGGAAACTGGAATTAAACAATGGATATAAAGAGGAAAAGGATACATAGAGGAAAAAGATGGCGACAGAGTAGAGGGCAGTGTTGATGGCCTGCTCAAGTGCCAGAGCAGCTGGCAGACAGGGTAGAGAGCACGAGACATCTGCAAGTCTGCACAACAAATTGCTGATGCTCTCCCCGCAGAACCAGGCACCCATTGCAGACAGCTGAAACCTCCACAAGGAGCTGGAGGGGGAGGATTAGCCATTGACAGCACAAACAGCACCCTGCAGCTCCCCACACAGAACCAGCAAGAGAGGTGGGCACAACACTCCAACAGTGCTGAAACCCAGCTAGGCTACTGGAGGCTCAGCCTACCGGGAGGTGTGGCACTCAGAATCAGCCCTGACTGTGACAGCAATAGGCCCTACCACTCCAAGGCCCTACAGCCTGACTGTAGACCGCAGAGACTGATCAAGGAAAAGAGGCAGACCCAGGAAATGGATCACTGCTAATCTCAAGCACCTGAGTTATACCAAGAGCTACATCAATTATTAATCCCTAACATATCATTTTCAAAAGTCACTGCCAATCCCCACAAGTATTGAATTTTAAGTAAATAGTGTTTATATCATAGTGTATCCCAAATCCTATATTTTTTCTCCTCCCTTCTCTCAATTCAACTACCCAAGATCTTCTTCCTATTCTTGTTTTAAAGTCTATATACTCTCGTGCTACAACTCATTCTCAGTCTTCAATCTAAGTATTCCTTCCCTCTCCAGACTCTTAAAACATTTTTTTGTGAGTGTACTACTAGGCACTACACATGATTTTTTCTGTTAAAAAACACACTGGTCCTCACTCCACCTTGACCAATCAGTGCTCATTGAGGGAGGACAGGGAGGTAGATATGGCAACTTTACAAGTTAGCTATAAACCAGTTATAAAACATAGTTATAAACCACCTCCTCTTCCTCCAAACACATCTTAATCTCTCTTTTTCTCTTACCTCACACTCCCATCTCACACATAAAAATTATATATAGCTTATATGTTGTTGACAGTGCTGTGACAAAACTTCACATTTTTATTTAATCTTTTTTTCTTTTTCCCTTTTCTGTTTTTCTTCAGTCTTTCTTTCCTATTTTTTCCTCTTTCTTTTATTTTCTTTCTTTTTACCCCCTCTTCTTTCTTCTTCTTCTGCCCCATTTTTTTCTTTTCTCCTCTTCCTTATTCACTTCAATTTCTAAGTCAACTTCCTTATGGTAGCTCTCTCACTTATGTTTGTTTCCTCACACAGTATCTACATATAGGTATAGGTATGTGTGCATATATATATATATATATATATATATATATATATAATTTCTGATTAGGCTTAATACTGTTCACTAGCACTCGAGACTCGAGGCATTCTGATTTCCCCTCCCCATTTCTATATAAGAGGTAAAGTTGGCTTTCTCTCTCACATCCCCACTATCTTTGCTACCCCTTTGCACCCTTAAAAATTATCTATACTCAGTCAACATAATAATTTTCCCCCTTTAATAATAGTCTTATTATATCTACATCCTTATTAAGAATGGCTCATTTGTAGCTGAGGGTGTGATTAAGGGTGGGAAATATGTTGGAGGGTATGGGTATTTAGCTAGGTTCCTCTGCAGTCAAAAGGGGGATTAAAGGAGTAAGATATCCTTAAAGGTGAGGTTATTTTGCCTGGACTGGTGGTTCCCTTTTAGGAGCAGCTCAATAGCAGTATATAAGACATAATAGAAGGAGTATCTCTCAGTCAGTCAACTGGAGTGAAAAGAGTAATACATAAAACAAATCCAAAATACAACCAGACAGCCCAAATTAATGACAAAAAGGGTACCCTAAGAGCAACAAGTTGAGGAAATCTAGGAGACTGTACCACTGAACCCCACAAATCTCTTAATATAGAAGGACACACTATGAAGGCAGGAAGGCAAAGCAAATTAATCCAAGAAACAAAAACAAGCAACAACAGACACTAAAAAATGGAGAGAAAAAGAAATAGTCCATCACCAAAAGGAGAGGAGGAGTCACCAGAGAGACTGAGAAATGAAATACAAACAAGCAAGCTATCAGGCATGGAATTCAAAAAAATCATTATAAGAAAACTTCATGAAGCCCTGGCTGGTGGCACAGTGGATAAGGTACCGCACCGGCCTGTGAACACAAAGGTTGCTGATTTGATTCCCAGCCAGGGCATATAACCATGTTGCAAGCCAGGTCTCTAGCCAGGTCTGTAGCTGGAGGCAGATGAAAGGTAACAATACATTGATGTCTCTCTCCCTCTCTGCCTCTCTCCCTTACCCTCTCTCTACAAATAATTAATTTCAAAATATTTTTTTAAAAAAGAAAACTCCATGACTCATAGAACTCAAAGACAACTACAAAGAACTCCAAGGAAACTACGAGGAACTTACTGAAAATTACACCAGCATTAAAAAGGACATAGCAACCATCAGTAAGAACCAGGAAGAAATAAAGAGCACAATCTCAGAACTGAAGAATACAATAGAAGGAATTCAAAGAAGATTAGATGAAGCAGAGGACTAGATCAGCAAATTGGAGGACAACAGGGAAAATATAACCAAATATTGCAACAAAATGAAAACAGAATGATAAAGAATGAAGAGGTTTTAAGAGAGATACAGCCCTGGCTGGTGGCACAATGGATAAGGTGCCGGCCTGAGAACCTAAATGTCCCTGGTTCAATTCCCCAGCCAGGGCACATAATCAGGTTGCAAGCTAGGCCTCCAGCCAGGTCTGTTCTCCAGCCAGGTCTGTGGCTGGAGGCAGGTTAAAAGCAGCCATACATTGATGTCTCTCTCCCTCTCTGACTCTCTCCCTTCCCCACACTTTAAAAAATACAATAAAATAAAATGGCAAGCTTCAAAGACAAAGTGAGGATCCACAACGCATCCAGAGAGAAATAGCTAACATATAAGGGAGCTCTGATAAAGTTATCAAATGATTTCTCAACAGAAACAATACAAGCCAGAAGGGAATGGCAAAAAAATATTCCAAGGAATAAAAAACAAAGGCCTGCAACCAAGAATGTTCTACCCAGCAAGGCTCTCATTCAAAATAGAAGGTGAAATAAGGGAGTTTCCCAGACAAAATAAGGCTAAAAAAGTACACCTCTACCAAACCAGCACTGCATTTTAGAGATTCTAAAAGGCCTGCTTTAAAAAGATGAAAAAACAAAGAGAGCAGAATACAGGAGCAAGGGGGGAAATATCAATGAAGACATACCTCCCAATAATAACCTTCAACATAAACAAATTAAATGCACCAATAAAAACACATAGGGTGCTTTAATGGATAAAAAACATGACCCACATATATGCTATCTTCAAGAGACCCACCTCATAATAAAAGGTTGACAGACTAAAAATGAGGGGATGAAAAAATATATTTCAAGCAAATGGACATGAAAAAAAGGCTAGGGTAGCAATACTTACATCAGACAAAACAGATTTCATAATGAAGGACGTAAAAAGAGACAAAGAAGAGCAATTCATAATACTTAAGGGAACAGTCCATTAAGAAGATATACCTTGGCTGGTGGCTCAGTGGAAAGGTGCTGGCCTACGAACCCAATGGTAGCTGGTTCAATTCCCAGCCAAGGCAAATAACCAGGTTGCAAGGCAGGTCTCCACCCAGGTCCATAGCTGCAGGCAGGTGAAAGGCAGCCATACATTGATGTTTCTCTTCCTCTCTGCTTCTCTCCCTTTCCCTCTCTAAAAATAATAAAGGAAAACTTTTTTAAAAAAAGAATATATAACCCTTATAAATATATATGCACCCATCATAGGAGTACCCAAATATATAAGGAAAATCTTGAAGGACTTCAAGAAGGATGTAGATAGCAACACTCATAGTAGAGGGTTTTAATACCCCATTATCAACAATGGACAGATCTTCCAAGCAAGGTTATTGTAGCATTGAACAACACACTAGATGAAATGAACTTCATGAATATATACAGAACTTTACAATGCAAAAAATGTGGAATAAACCTTCTTCTCTAATGCACATGGAATATTCTCAAACACAGACCACATGATAGGATGCAAAACAAGCCTCCACAAATTCAAGAAAATTGAAATCATCCCAAGCATCTTCTCATATCACAATGGCTTGAAACTAAAAACCAATCTCAAGGAAAAAATCCAAAATGGATACAATTCATGGAGACTGAATAACATGCTATAAAGTAAGGAATGGGTTAATAATGAGATCAAAGAGGAAATCAAAAAGTATCTGTAAACAAATGAAAATGAATTCACAATACCCGGGAACCTATGGGAAAGCAAAGGCAGTCCACAGGGGGAAATTCATAGCAATACAGACCTACCTAAAAAGGCTAGAAGAAACTCATACAAACAAACTAACAATAAAGCTTCAAAAACTAGAAGAGCAACAACAAAGAAAGCCCAAAGCAAGCAGAAGGAAGGAAATTATCAAGATCAGAGTAGAATTAAACAACATAGAGACTAAAAGCACAATTCAAAAGATCAAGAAATCCAGGAGGTGGTTCTTTGAAACGAAACAAAATTGACAAATCATTAACTAGACTCATCAAGAAAAAAAGAGAGAGGACCCAAATAAACAAAATTAGAAACAACAGAGGAGAAGTCACAACTGTTGCCACAGAAATACAAAGGATTGTAAGAAATTCTTACATACAACTATCTGATAAGAAATTTGACAACCTGGGGGAAATGGACTAATCTCTGGAAATGTGTAACATACCAAAACTCAATCAAGAAGAAGTAGAAAGCCTGAATAGACTGATAACTAGTGAAATTGAAGAAGTAAAAAAATAATAATAAAAATCCCCCAGCAAACAAGGGCCCTGAACCAGATGGCTACACAGGTCAATTTTACCAAACATTTAGAGAAGAACTAACTCCTACCCTTCTGAAACTATTCCAAAAAATTCAAGAAGAGGTAAGATTCTCAAACTCTTCTTATGAGGCCAGTATTATTCTAATCCCAAAACCAGGCCAAGACCCAAAAAAGAAATAAAACTACAGGCCAATATCTCTGATGAACTTAGATGCAAAAATTCTGAACAAAATATTGGCAAACAGGATCCAGTAATATATTTTAAAATATTATGCATCTTGACCAAGTGTGTTTCATCCCAGGCATATAAGGATGGTTCAATATTTGCAAATCAATAAATGTAATATACCACATAAATAAACTAAAAGACAAAAAACATATGATTATATCAATAGATGCTGGAAAAGCATTTGAAAATATACAGCACCATTTTGTGATTAAAAACCCTCAGCAAGATGGGAATAGAGGGAGCATACTTCAATATAATGAAGGCCATATATGTGAAACCTGAAGCTAACATCATACTCAATGGGCAAAAACTGAAAGCCTTTCCCTTAAGGTCAGGAACAAGGCAAGGATGCCCACTCTCTCCACTTCTATTCAACATAATCTTGGAAGTTCTAGCCATAGCTATCAGACAGGAAAAAGGAATCAGAGGCCTTCCAACGAGAAAGGAGGAAGTAAAACTGTCATTATTTGCGAATGACATGATAGTATACACAGAAAACCCTATAGACTCCACTAAAAAACTACTCCACCTAATAACTGAATTTGGCAAAATAGCTGGATACAAAGTCAATATCCAGAAATCAAAGGCATTTTTATACACAACAATGAAGCATCAGAGATAGAAGCCAGAAAACAAATCACATTTACCATAGCAACAAGAAAAATAAAGTATCTAGGAATAAACTTAACCAAGGAAGTAAAGGACTTATACTCAGAAAACTACAGAACAATGAAGAAAGAAATTAATGAAGATACAAATAAATGGAAGCATATACCATGTTCATGGATGGGAAGAATTAACATCATTAAAATGTCCATACTAAAGTAATCTACAGAATCAATGCAATCCCAATTAAAATACCAATGATAGACTTCACAGAAATAGAAAAAATACTTCAAAAAATTATAGGGAGCCAAAAACGCCCACGAATAGCCACAGCAATCTTGAGAAAGAAGAACAAGGTAGGAGGAATTACAATACCGGACTTCAAACAATACTACAAGGGTACTGTCATCAAAACAGCATGGTACTGGCATAAGAATAGACATAGAGATCAATGGAACAGAATAGAGAGCCCAGAAATTAACCTATGACTCTATATGGTTAACTAATATTTGACAAAGAGGGAAGGAACATAAAATGGAGCAAAAACAGTCTATTCAACAAATGGTGTTGGGAGAACTGGACAGCAACATGCAAAAAGATAAAACTAGATCACCAACTTACACCATACACCAGAATAAACTCAAGATGGATAAAGGATTTAAACATAAGCAGTTGCACCATAAAGGTCCTGGAGAAAAATAGAGGCAGTAAACTTTTGGATATACTATGCAGAAATATGTTTACTGATACTTCACGAAGGGCAAGGAAATCAAAGAACAAATCAACAAATGGGACTATATCAAATTGAAAAATTTCTGTTCAGCTTAAGAAAATATCAGCAAAATTCAAACGGAACCAACTGTATGGGAAAGCATAATTGCCAACGATACCTCAGACAAGGGTTTGATCTCCAAAATATATAAAGAACTAATGCAACTCAACACCACGGAGACAGACAGCCCAATTAAAAAATTGTGTTAAAAAGTTATATTACAAAACCATAGTAACCAAAACAGTCTGGTCCTGGCACAAGAACAGACAAACCTATCAATGGAACAGAATAGAGGGCCCAAAAATAAATCCAGGACTCTATGGTCAATTAGTATTTGATAAAAGGGGAAGGAACATAAAATGGAGTGCAAATAGCCTCTTCAACAAGTGGTGTTGGGAGAACTGGACTGGCACATGCAAAAAAATGAAACTAGACCAACTTACACCATACACCAGAATAAACTCAAGATGGATAAAAGACTTAAACCTAAGCAATGCCACCATAAAAGCCCTAGAGGAAAACAGGTAAAAAAAAAAAAAAATGCAGATATCCCATGCAGCAAAATTTTCACAGAAATAGCTCCCAAGGCAATGGAAACAAAGGAACAAATAAAGAAATGTGACTACATCAAACTGAAAAGTTTCTGCTCAAAGAATCCATTGAGAAAATAAAAAGTGAGCCAACCATATAGGAAAACTTATTTGCCAATGACGCCTCAGACAAGGGTTTGATCTCCAAAATATATAAAAAGCTAATACAATTCAACACCAGGGAGATAAGCAACCAATTAAAAAATGGGCAAAGGACCTAAACAGACACTTCTCCAAGGAAAACATACAAAGAGCCCATCAGCACATGAAAGAATGCTCAAATCACTAGCCATCAGAGAGATGCAAATTAAAACCATAACAAGATACCACCTCACACCTGTCAAAATGGCCATCATCAACAAATCAGCAAACAAGTGCTGGCAAGGATGTGGAGAAGGGAATCCTGGTGCATTGCTGGTGGGAATGCAGACTGGTGCAGCCACTACAGAGGACAGTATAGAATTTTCTCAAAAAACTAAGAATAGATCTGCCTTATGACCCAGTGATTCCACTGCTAGGATTATACCTGACAAATCCTGAAACAGAAAATCATATGCAACCCTATGTTCATAGCAAGACTATTTACAATAGCTAAGCACTGGAAACAACCTAAGTGCCCTTCAGTGAATGAAGGGATCAAAAAACTTTAGTACATTTACACAACGGAGTTCAATGCTGCAGAAAGAAAGAGAGAAGTCATACCATTTGTGATAGTATGTATGAAACTGAAGAGTATTATGCTTAATGAGATAAGCCAGGCAGCAAACTTTAAATACGGTATGTTCTCACTTAATACAGGAGACTAATGAACAAGCAAACAAACAAGCAAACAAAACAGACCCAGAGACATGAATACAAGGAACATACTTTCAGTGTGCAGAGGGGAGGGGATAAGTGTGGGGGTGGAAGAGAAGGAGGCAAAGAAGGGGAACAGTTTAGTCAAGAAACTAGCATTGATGACCCATGGACACAAACAACATGTGGGATTGACTGGGGGAGGGTGGATAAGGAGGGTGAGGAAAGGGAGAGCAGAGGGGGGAAATTAAGATGAATGTAATATAATAAATAAATTTAAAAAACAATGGATTATAATTTTTCTTATATATGTACATCAATTAATGTTAGAATAAATTCTGTATGATTTTTAATGAAGCTTCATCTTTGTAATTCACATGTATCAACTTATTTTAAGCTTCTTGAAAGGGCATCACATGTTATGTTAAATAAGATTTATTTATTTGTGGTTAATAATTCTCAGGGGTCATCATATGTTTGACAAACACATTACTGTATATACACATCACAAAAAGATAATATGACTTAAACCTGAACTTTTTATCATTAAACAGATAGAAAAACATCTGGTATATTCCATACATCAGAGTCACACAGTGCCCTGATTAATGCCACAAAAGATACTAATTTCACAAAACTAGGTCACAGACTAAATTTCAGGCAATGCCATTAGGTAAATTGTGAAATGTTTAGATATTTGTGAAGGAAAATACTTTATAAAGAGCAAACAAACATTTATGGAGTTCCTTTTTAAAAAGTACTGTATCAGCTCTTCCTCATAATTCTTTGTGGTAAATATTTTCATTTTAAAGATAAGGATGCTGAGGTACAGAGAAGTAACCTTGCCTAAGACAATGGGCAGAGTCATTGTGAAAACTCAAGTCTATCCCACTCCAATGCTAATTGACCACACTGCCTCCTAAACATTTAATTACTGTTTTCAAAACAAGGAGTTTTGAAACAAGAAAATATTAACTAAGAACTTACTTGTTGGAAAAAAGAAATTTAACAGCACTCCCCACACAGAGCTTTTTCCCAGAGATTGTCCATTACGATTGTTTTCAGATGCAGAATTTGAGAATCCTTTTAAAAGAGTGAAATTATTATTCCCAACAGTTAAAGCATTTATAATTCTCTTTGACCCCCCCCACCCTGAGTTAATTATGGAGAGTCAAAGAAATAATAGATATTTTACTTACATTTCTTTCTTTTTTTCTTAATTTCATTGTTGTTGTATTACATTCATCCCCTTTTTGCTCCCCTCTGTCTCCCTCCCCACCCACCCATTCCCCCCAAAGTCAATCCCACCTGTTGTCCATGTCCATGGTTCCTTTATACTAGGTTCTTGTCTAAGCTGCTCCCCTTTCTTGCCTCTGCTTCCCCCCTCCCCCCAACACCTTTCCCCCTGACCACTGAAGGCCTATTCCTTGTATTCATATACTTGGTTCTGTTTTGCTTGTT
>PVIW01016869.1:0-15453 GCA_004026585.1 Noctilio leporinus | reverse complement strand
ACCTTGCCAGGGCTCAGCTGCCCTCTCCCCAGTTGGTGCAGCACCAGAATTTTTGGCCCTCTGGCCATTCCATCCTGTGCACTTACCTGCTCCCTTGCTCCTGTTATCCCCTGGTCTCTTCTTCTCTCCCTCTGGCCCAAGGAGGCACTTCCTCTCTCTCAGCCACCAGAGTGAGGCTCTCACACAGTCCCTCCCCTGCAGGAGGTCAACTCTTCATTCCTTCTGGAGTTTGCACTCAGTGTCCACAATTCACTGCTCACATTTCTTATTACCAGGGAGACTGGAGCTGCATTCAGTTAGAGCTGACCTTCCGGGCAGAGTTGCCATTGCCCAGACCCGAACTCGGCCATGCAGCTGATTTGGAAGTTTCTCATCAGCTCACTACAGCCTCTGGGCTGTGTGCCCCTGAGACCAGATGCTTACCACTCGAATTCATAGGGACCAGCAGATATCTTGTGCTTCCTATGCTATCCTACAGAAACTATGGCTACACAAAACACCATCAGGACTTCTCTCTACACTGTTGCCATCATTTCTCTCACCAATAAAACTATTTTTTTTTTTTTTGTTTATCTTGTTGTCAGCATATGAATATTGAGAAATTTTCCTTTCATCTATTTCTAGGTCATCTTGAAAGTCAGGTGTAGAGTTTTGACACATGACTGTAGGATGACAATGGGTTGTGGTTATGACCTTGAGAGGGGACATTGCTGGCCAGTTATCTATGTGTACTGCTGATCATCTACCACTCTAATTGGGAAGGGAGATTTGGAGTCAGGGTCTTCAGCATCCTGGCAGTTGAGAGAATCATCCCGATAAAGTAAGGGGCAGAGAGGGGATGGGGGCATCTTTTTGGTATTGGAGAAGAACCAAGGCTGAGAGAGGCTGCAGAGCAGTAGAAGGGGAGGACATGATCTTTCTATTCTATTGGAAAGAGAGAAAGAGAAACACATATTAGTGGCCCCTGGTACACCCCTGAAAAGGGTCCTGGCCCACAAGCCAGGCATGTGCCCTGACTGGGAAGCCAGCCAGTGAACTTGAAGTCTGCAGGCCTGCACTCAATCCACTGAGCCACACTGGGAGGGCTGGGAAAGTTTGTCGGAGGACAGATTCCCAAGAACTAGGAAAGTAGCATGTCCAATTCTCTTGATAGACTCTTTCTTCCTCATTCATATATCCAGAGCTTATTCTACCTAGCTCTTTTGTCACTTCTTGACAAAAAAATTCCACCCTGCTTCACACCTCAGGCAGTGGTTCATGTACCTCTGAGCTGCCAAAAAACAGAAAAGCAGTCAATTCCACAGGAGGTCCACTGAGGCCTTTGATGCATGAAACCTACTTTCCAGAGGTCAGGCAACTGGTCCAAATCATGCACAACCTGAGCAAACAGCTTGTGAGAAGAGGCTCAGCAGGAGAAGGGCTAGGGGGCCCAGTTTGGTCCATTGATTCAGCATCCATAGATTGAAAGGAGTCATCACCCCCAGGGGAATAGATGTATCCCTGGGTGTCCAAGAAATGCATAGCTCCCTTGAAGGTGGTGACAGACACATGTGCTAAAGCTGGTTCTAAAAATAGGAAATGTTCAATCCTTTTGGACTTGGGCAAGCCTTCATCCAGTTAAGCACCTGGTTTGGAGCCACAGGGGTGCCATGGGCTGGTATGGAGCTACTGCCATTCCAAGTCATCTGCTTCCCCTGATCCTGGATGGCTGATGGGTGCTCTCTCCTGCAGAGGGCTGGCTGATAGCCTCAATTGGTGCCTTCCCTACACCAGGAATATAGAGGGTGACTTAATCCCTATTCCCTAGAGGCATGATCTCATAGGCTACTAGGTGTTTGTCTGATGCTGATGTTGTTCTTGTTCTTGTTGTTGTGAATGAAGATCTCTCAGATGGCCAGCCACTTGCATCAAAGTTTCAGGAGGAACCACAGAGTTTTCATCAGTGTAATCGCCAAAGCAACCCAGCAGCAAACATGCATGGGGGTGCAGCTGTGAGGTCATGGAATTTGGAACCCATGTTGCTTGGAGCCTTTTCTGCATGTCTGAGGATCTCCACCCAGCATGACCTGTGACATCTCCACATCCCCAATCCTGACCAGTTCATCAACTGCTGAGGCAGAAACCAGCTGAGCTAAGGTAAGAGGTCTACACAATGTGCTTGGTTTGGGCCTAGCCTTTCTTTCCAGCCTGAGAAGGTGCAGGGGATGAACAGCCCCCAGGGGACTGGATGTAGCCCAGCCACCTGTTCTCCTAGAGGTGGAGCTGCTGTAATATTCAGAGCCACTATTACACCTCTGGATGTAGACTCCCTCAAAGAAAGAGGCCAAGAGAGATTCAGCCCGCTGCTTTGGCCCAACACCTCCCATGTCGCTTTGGTTGTGGTGCTATAGCCAGTTGGACATCCCTACACCTCTGTGGGAGGCTCTCTGTGAGGCTTCCAGGGGTTCTTTCCCCCTGCCACACACCACAATGAGGATCCAATGAGCAGGACCAGGACACCACCCTCCATGTTGAAGTTCCCACCCCAGAAAGCAGAATACAAGGACCTGCCTGCCTGAATGGTGAGGGTGGAGCCCTTGCCCCCCACAAGTTCTTGGGGAGGTGGCATGGAGGGTGGCGAAGTGGCTGCATAGGCCTTAAAGGTGACCTCATCCCCAAGGAGTGTGGGACCAGTGCTTTGGAGGCAGGTGTGACAAGAGTTAGGGAAACACTATGGGCCTCAACATGGGACCGTGCTGAGGGGGCTTCCATGTCCGTTTCTGGGGCTCCGAGACACCGACCAAATCCCCAAGAAGGGGTGCCCTGTGGCATTGGGAACCCCGTGGGAGCCCATCAGATGCCCCTCACAGCCCCTGGGGCAGTGGAGAGGGGCTGGTCACCCTTCTGGGCAGGAACTTCTGCACTGAGCAAGAGGATGAAGGCACTCATTGAGGTGGGGGTGGGAAGCAGCAGTGCTGGAGGTGGCAGCGGTGGAGAAGGCTCATGAGCAAAAGCCTACAGCCATAGTTATTCCCAGGCCAAGTCCCATCCAAGTACTCACCTGGCTGGACTCTGCTAAGCCTGTGAGATCACAGGAGCTTGGATGTGTGCCAAGTGTGTGGCTGTAGAAGGGGAAAGTGTCCCCCAACAGCCTCAGAATGTCCTGCCTGGCCTCTGGGCTCCTCTGTTTTCAGATGGGCCTCAGGTGGACAGGTGCTGTTGGCTGCCCCACCCCTGTCTGTGGGACCATCCCTGAGCCCTCCACCAGTCCCCTCTGCCAACTCACCAGGTTCAAAAAGGTCAGGTGTGAAAGGGTGGGGCCAGGACGGTGGTTATGGTTATTTGCCCTCCCTTCAGAGCTGAGGAGGGGAGGGACTGTACCCTGGCTTAAAGGAAAGGATTCAGAAGGTGGCTGCAAGGTCAGGCAGGTGCCCACTGGCTGAGGGCCTATGGCAGCCAGCACCTCAAGACAGGGTTGGAAAGGAGGGGTGTCAGTTGCCCACCACAGCCCCTCCACTCCCCCATGCGTTGGGGCTGAGAGCAGGTCACCAATCTCCCTGGGCCTCTGTGTTGGGGGCATTGTCAGGGGGATTCCCTCTTCACCCTGTTCCTGGGGCTGCCTCTGGGTTCCCTAAGTAGAGCTGTTGGCCTATACCCTCGTGTGTGGGGCTGGGAAACACTGGCTCATTTCCATCTTCAAGGGTTGCCCTGTGGCTATGGAGCTCCCTGTAGCAGCCTGCAGGGTCCCCTCCACAGTGCCAGCATCAGTGGGGAGAGTCTGCTCAGTCTCCTGTGCAGGGGATTTGGCTCTGAGCAAGAAAATGAAGGCACCCTAGCAGTTAGAAGCGACCACAGGGGCCACCGAGGGAGTGGGCACCCAGGGGGCAGAGGTGGGGCCTCAAAATGAGAGTTCCATGAAAACCTACAGCACCAGATCATCTAATACCATCTATCATCCACAAACTAACCAGGCCTGACCCTGTTTAGCTGTCTAGAACAGGAGGAGATATCCTGCACATTCTGAGGACTATGGCTCTAGAAAAGGAAATTGGCTTTCAGCAGCCTCAGGAGCCTTTGCCTGGCCTCCAGGCCCCACTCCCTGCAACAGTCAGGTACTCAGGAGCAGCTCTGACAGCCTCTGCCTGCAGGCTTCTCTGCCCAACCCTGACCTGCTTTTCTATCTGTCTGTCTCTCTGTCTCTTTCTCTCTTTCAATTGCAATGTGTTTCCTTCTATTCTTCTTGCTTTCCTTTTCCTTCTTTCTTAGAGAACACTATAACTCATTTCTTAACCCCATGCATCACTTAATTCTCTACAAAATACAGTAACATTTTCTCCTCTCCCCTCACACAAAAGGTTTCCACTGGAGTACCTCAGGTGGACAAAACCAATTTGGGCATGAGCCATGACAGTTGAATGGAAGTGCCATCCTGAAAGTGATACCATGCCACCAGAATAGAGAACTAAACCAGGCAAATGTTGGAAGACTTCTTGGGTAGCTCTCTTCTAACATATCCTAGTGGTACTCCTCTTCTGTCGACAGGAATTATTATTCCTTTCTCTTTCTTTTTTAAGCTGGTTTCCCTTCAGTGGGAAGTGAACCAAAGCAGAGTTGTTCAGCATCCCTCACATTCCAGTTTTTCAACAGAGAGTTGTGCTTAGGCCAGGCATTGGTGGGCTCAATGTCTGCTGATGTCACCACCTCCTTTGAAATACAGAAAACTCCCTGCTGTCATTTTCACAGAGCCTACCCTCCTGGAGCACTTAGACTATTAACAACAGGAGGCATGTGAGAGGGGATCAATTCAGTCTAGTGTAGAGGGGACTCAAAAGACAACAAGCTGATATCTCAGGGCAGCAATGTTCAGCCAGTGTGCCCCAAGAATTTTTTTAAAACATGCTATACCTGACTATTTAGTCAGGGCAACTGACAGACATGTTTTCCCTTAAATTGTCAAAGAAAATGAAAATTAAATATACCAACAGCCAAAGCAACAGTAACTGTTCAGTGTGAATGGATCAAAATTTTACTTATTTTTTCTCTTTTATTAACTTCCTACTCAGATTGGCAAAATATGTGGTTTTGGGTGTGCCACATAATTTTTAGTAATTAATGAATGGTGAAAAACATTGAAAATCTCTGCCCTGGGTTTGAGCCTGGCTTTTAGGATTCTAGAAGAGAAGCTAGTTCTGGCCAGATAGGTTTCCCCTCCAATTAAAATTATTTTTGAAAATCCAAAGCTGGTAGATTCTGAATGAAGGCCTGCATGATTCACTAATGTGTCCAGGGAATGAACATCACCCATTTCCTTTGACACTCAGGAAATTTTTCAACTCAATGCCTGGGTGTGTTCCAAAAATGTTAAGCATATAGGATAATGACTGTTTGAATCAATGAGATAGAATGATGTGCAAAGTTTCCTTTGAAGGAGCTATATTTGGCCATGTGGAAGAAGAGTGGGGATTGAAGTTCTTGTGCTGTGTAAGATCCTATACATGAGATGACAGGAATCTTGCTTGAACTGTGAAGCAGATAGAGCAATTAAATGAATGGTGATCCTTTGCTGAATTGTTCAAGGCACCAGTCTTTAATTTTCAGTTCCTCTGGTGCCTTCAGGTTGTTCTAAAGAGATAAGTCAATCCCTTATTCAGCATTTTTTGGAGTCCAATCTCCATGCAGGAAACAACGATAAGCATTTGAAACACAAGGATAAAACAGATACTCTTTGTCTCCAAGGAGTTTCTATTTGAGGTGGCAAGAAGACAGGCTGTGGGAACTTGAGTGATAGCTGCTCCTGTAGAGTGTGGGGAAAAGGAATAAATACAAAGAAACTTGACTTGAGAAATGTCAGAAATGTAGGATAGGACATGGGGACAGTGAAAGATTATAGGAAAAGAAAAGGAAAAAAAATAGGGGAATAATGGAGATGTTTTCATGCCATTGCCATTTTGTTAACTCAGTAACCATGGAAATCATTCTTTGAGAGGTCTGCATTAAGAGCATTGTCTCAGTGAGCCTGAAACCAACAACTCCATAATAGAAATTGGAAAATAAAGGCTTAGAGGTTACATTAAAAAAGAAAATAGAGGCCTAAAGAATTCAAATTGCCATTCAAGGACCTATAGGCCAGAACTGAAATCTCTATACATCTGGATGAACCATATTCTGTTTTAAGCTCTGAGGCTTGATCTACCTCTTACATTAAGAAAAAAATTGGGACAATGTTTTTCTTTCCCAATTTGGAGACAGTGTGCAGCCACAACACACAAAGAGAGAAAGCCCTTGATCCCAAATAAAAACTCTGATTGTTACTTTGTTTTACTGAAATTTGAATTTTTATATTTTCATTATGGACAGTCCAAATTTCTGAATTTGACAAATACTTGATGATTTTAGGAGAAGAATAGCCCATCCTAAGGAAAGAATCTATATGATGGCTCAGGAAAGAAGAAATCAATTTTGGTGGTAAACACCTCACAGGTGACTCAAAGTATCGCTAAAACAAGTGCCTATCATTGATCACTGTGATAGTATTGGACAGCCTGAAAACAGAGTGGATTAAACTTCAAAGAATAATTAATTCAATATTGAGCTGGATGCAAAAATGTTCCCACCATCAGAGAGGGTTAATGACAATGTTAGAGTTATAGCCTATGAAGCTGGAGTTGGAGCTATAAAATAAACAACTATTTTACATTCATATTTTTCCTTCTGCAGCCCAACTTCTGAGTGAACCTATTAAGACAAAGAATAACACAAGAGCTGAATTGAGTTCATAATTATTTTGAATTCAATGGCATTGTAAGATTTCATCAAGGTGGTAAATAGTTCCTTTTGGGGACATTATGAAAATAAGTGAGGCCCTCAGTGTCTGTCTGGCCTACAAAATTTTGTTCTTTGAGGTGATGAGACATACAGAAACTTGTAAAATAACTTAGTCTTATCTTCCCTCTTTATGTAAAAACCATCCTATTAAGTGTGATAATAATTAAAGCTTGGAGACAGTCCAAATGCACAGTGGAGCTTTCCTGGATAAGGCTTGCACCTTAAGTGGTCCATAAAAGTCATAATGGTAAAAATGTCCCATAGTATCTGTGGTACCAGGTTTCCAATGTAGAACATCATTTACATGACTACCTACCTGTTCACTTATCTGGCATTCAACACCACCCAAAAATTCTGGATCCACATTTAGGAAGTGGATAGTGGTCACCTCCTCAACTAGAGGTATGCCAACATCCAGTTTGTGTCATGGTAATATACCCTCATCTGTATGAGAGCCAGTTTGCATGTCTGAAAAGTGAGTGGTATGAAATAATCCTTGTATAATTTTAGATAAAGTGAATCAACCATGGCAGGTTTTCTTCCAGTGCTTGTTTCTGTAGGATATACTGATGGACCTGCTATGGTTGTTGAATTTTGTGAATTTCCACTTCTATAAAACTCGCTCCACTTTTTTACTTACATGCTGAGACCATTCTTAGTTTTAAATACTACATGGAAAGAATCCTTCAAGATTTTGTAACATCATTTATGTGGTCCTGGTTTGTGTTTTTGGGTAACCAGGTTTGGCATTCTGCAGGCAGCAAAAAGCAAACAACCAAAAAATGAAAAACAAGGCCATTAAAAAATTTTAGATGATTTTGAATAAACTTCATTTAACTGTTTATGATATACCTGCTACATGTAGGCATGTTCTGAGACAACTAGTAACACTCAGTAAAGGATGCAGAAATAGTCTGTTATCTCCAATTCTAATAAGTGAGTCAGATTATCATAGAAGATATTGTTTCATATCTAATTTTTAAGATCAATTACAGTATTTTCATCACCTTTGGCTAATCTGATGGCATTTTTAAAATGCTGTCTAGAAGTCAGGATCACAGGACCTTATTTTATAAAAGTAGGGGAGGGTAATTTTATTCCCAGAAGAAAGAGCTATTTCCAGAGAACACAATTTGGATCTCAGAGCATTAGTTGTGTGTGGGGAAGGCTTGGCAGAATCCTGGATTTTCTACAAGTCTGTCTTAAGCTGCAGTTTCTTCTACTCTTTCTCACTGCAGGTGCTGTGCCTGTTCTTCTACTTATCACCATGACCTCCACCACCACTGTTTTGTGCCACAAAGAGAACACATGACTGGATCCTTTAACATCAAGTTCCTCAGAGTCACTTGTGAAAAATCTAGTGAGAACCCACGGTTTTTCCAGGTTTATCCAAAATTTTTGAGGGTTTGTTTTATATTTATTTGATTGTTTTTTGATACATCTATAAAGGGTATGTAGAGGTTAAAATGTATGTCTTTTCAGGTTTAAAATTCTGAAACTTCCATAGATAAGTGGTAAATTTATTTAATTTATTTATTTTTTATATTTTTAAAGGTTTTATTCATTATTTTTAGAGAGAAGGGCAGGGAGGGAGGAAGAAATGGAGAGAAACATCAATGTATGGTTGTCTTTCACCTGCTTCCAGCCAAGGATCTGGCTTGAGACCTGGCTTGCAACCTGGTTATGTGTCCTGACTGGGGAATCAAACCAGCAACCTTTGTGTTCACAGGCTGGCACCCATCCACTGAGCCACCAGCCAGGGCTGATAAGTGGTCATTTAATGTAGAAAACTTGCCTTTGATATTTATATATGAAATACTGAGATAAAAAAGAACTTGAGAGATCAAAGATGGCGACAGAGTAGAGAGCACTGCTGATGGCATTCTCAAGTACCAGAGCAATTGGAGGATAGGTTAGGGAGTGCAAGACATCTGCAGATCCCTAAGAATTGGAGCTGTCAGCATCTGGACTCAGGGGAGCACAGCCCAGAGGCAGCAGAGACCTATAGGAGAGCAGGTGAGATAGCTCCAAACCAGCCAATGGGCCGAGGTCAGCTCTGGGCAGTGGCGGCTCTACCCAGAGGGGTGTCTCTAACTGAAGCCAGCTCCACGCTCCCTGGCAACTAAAAATCTGAGCAGTGAAGTGTGGGCAGCAAGGGGAAATGCCAGAGGGGACAAGGAATTGAACTCCTGCAGGGAAGGAGCTGTGTGAGAGCCTCGCTCTAGCAACAGGGAGAGGAAGCTCCTCATTGGGTCAGAGGTGGAGGAGAAGAGTCTTGTGTGGAGCAGGAGGGGGAAGTAGGGAAGTGCACTTGCCGGGTCTGTGAGAGGGCCGAAAAAGGTGCTGCTGGGCCACTGGGGAAACAGCAGCTTGAAGCCCCTGCAAGGGGGGAGGCCCAGCCCTGTGCACACAAACAGGCCCCCAGGCTCCCACAGAGACTCCAAACTGCAAGCAGGTAACTTGTAGCTGGGGCAACTGACCCGCCTATTGCCAGCAACAAAGGCTGCACTGCAGACATGCTGGGAGGGCGCGCATCACAGAGGCAGTGTGAAGGTCTCCTTGGAGAGCTGGTCTGCTTGGAGGATTTGCCATCACTGGGGGAGTTTGGCAGTGTTGGCAGACACTGGTCACTGTTGGCAGATGGGGGCTGCCTCCTCCAGGAGCTGCGGGGGCAGAACCAGTCATCACAGGAGCCAGTGAGGTTGCAGGCCACCCTGCAGGGGTGCCAGGTGCCCTTCGCAGGCAGGAACCTCTACCGGGAGTTGGAGGGGTCACCCTGCTGGACTTCAAATGGAAGAAAAAGGAAGGGCCCCAGAACAATGGCCCTAAAACCCAGCTAGGCTACTGGAGGTCCAGCCTACCTGGGGGCTGACACTCAGAATCAGCCCTGACTGTAAAAATCATAGGTCCTGCCACTCCAAGACCAGCTAGACTGTAGACTGCAGGAACCTGACCAAGAAAAAGAGGCAGACTCAGGAAATGGATCCTTGCTAATCTGAAGCACCTGAATTACACCGAGAGCTACATGAACTATTAATCCTTAACATATCCTTTTCAAAAGTTACTTCTCCCATATTTTTAATCCTCCCCTATCTCAACCCACCTAAATACCAAAGACCCTCTCCCCTACACTTGATTTAAAGTCTACTCTCTGGCTACAACACATTCCCAGTCCTCAACCTAAGTATCCCTCCCCTCTCCAGCCACCTAAACAATTTCATAATTATTTTCTTTCTTCTTTTTTTTTCTATCTTCCTTTTTTTTTTTTTTTTTTTTCCTTTTCTTCCTGCTAAAAGCCCACAAGTCGTGGCTCCACCTGGACCAATCAGAGATTATAAAGGGTGAACAGCCACTTAAACCCTTTCTTTTTTATTATTATTATTTTTCTTTTTTTGTTATTTTTTCCTTTTTTTTTAATTATTATTTTTTATCTGCTATAAGCCCTCAGGTCCTGGCTCCATCCACACCAATCAGGGATTATTAAGGGTGTACAGCAATCTAAACTCTTTCTTCTTGTTATTATTATCTTTTTTCTTTTTCTTATTCTTTTTTCCTGCTAAAAGCCTACAGGTCCTGGCTCCACCTGGACCAATCAGGGATGTTTAAGTGTAAACAGGAAGACAAATGTGGCAACTCTATACATAGGCTTACACTGTTCACTCATACTTAAGGCTGTCTGATTCTCCCTCTCCTCATTTATGTGAGAAAGGATAGAAGGAGTGTCATGAATGGAAGGAAAGAAGCAACATACACAACATATCCAGAATACAATGAGACAGCCCAAATAAAGGGCACATCAAGAACAACAAGTGGAGAAAATCTGGGAGACTGCAACACAGAACTCCACAAATCTAACACAGAAGGGTGCCCAACTAAGGAAAGGAAACATAGCAGATTAATCCAAGGGAAAAAAACAAAACAAAACAAAAACAAAAACAAAACAAACAAACAAACAAACAAAAAAAAACATGCAACAACAAACACCCAAAATGGAGGAAAAGAAGAATCAGTCCATCATCAAAAGGAAAGGAAGAATACAAAGAAAGACCACCAAATGAAACAGAGGCACCTGAAATATAAGATAAGGAATTCAAAACAATGATGATACAGAAGCTCAATGAGCTTAGGCAGCTCAAAGAAAACTATAAACAACTCCAGGGAAGTTATGAAGAACTTACTGAGAGCTACAACAGCATCAAAAAGGGCATAGAAACTATCAATAAGTGCCAGGAGGAAATGAAGAATACAATTTCTGAATTGAATGAATACAGTAGAAAGAATCAACAGTAGGCCAGAGGAAGCAGAGGACCAGATTAGCAAATTGGAGGAAAGTGTAGCCAGATACTCCAAGACAGTACAAGAGAATAAAAAAAGGCTGAACAACATTAAAGAGGTTTTAAGAGAGCTGCAGGACAACATGAAATGTCACAACATAGAGATACCAGAAGGAGAAGAGAAACAAGGAATGGAAAATCTGTTCAAAAAAGTCATGATAGAAAATTTCCCTAACATGATGACTGAAAACATTAATCCAGTTCAGGAAGCACAGAGGGTCCAAATGAAGATCAATCCAAACAGACCAACACCAAGGCATTATTATTAAAATGGCTAATTTCAAAGACTAAGAGAGAATTTTAAAAGCATCAAGAGAGAAATGACAAATGACATATAAGAGGGCTCCAATAAGGCTATCAAATGATTATTCAACAGAAACAATTCAAGCCAGAATGGAACAGCAAAAAGTATTTCAAGTAATGGTACAAAAATATGTGCAATCAAGAAGACTCTACCCAGCAAGGCTCTCATTCAAGATAGGAGAAATAAGGAGATTCCCAGAAAAAAAAAGAAAGACTAAAAGAATATATCTCTTCCAAATCAGCATTGCAAGAAATGCTAAAGGATCTGCTTTAAAAATAAATAAAATAAAAAATAAAATGAAGAAACAGAGAGAGCCAAAGAGGACTACAAATACAAAGGGACAAAATGGCAATGAATAAGTATCAATCAATAATCACCTTAAATGTAAATGGATTAAATGCACCAATCAAAAGACATAGGGTAGCCGAATGGATAAGAAAACATGACCCACATATATGCTGTCTTCAAGAGACCCACCTCAGAACAAAAGATCAACACAGATTGAGAGTGAAAGGGTGGAAAACTATATATCAAGCAAATGGACAAGAAAAAAAAAGCTGGAGTAGCAATACTTATTTCAGACAAAATAGATTTTACAATGAAGGCCATAAAACGAGACAAAGAAGGACATTTCATAATACTTAAGGGAACAATCCATCAAGAAGAAATAACTCTGGTAAACATACACACCCAATGTAGGAGCTCTGAAATATATAAGGAAAATCTTGGAGGACTTTAAGAATGATATAGACAGCAACACACTAATATTGGGGATTTTAATACCCCACTATCAACAATGGACAGATCTTCCAAACAAAAAATCCCCAAAGATGTTGTGGCATTGAACAACACTCTAGAGGAAATGAACCTAACAGATGTATACAGAGTATTTTACCCCAAAGAAGCAAAATACACATTCTTTTCAAATGAATATGGATCATTCACTTAGACCACATGGTATGTCACAAGACAAGCCTCCACAAATACAGGAAAATTGAAATCATACAAAGCATCTTCTCAAATCACAATGTCTTGGAACTAGAAACCAATCTCAAGGGGAAAAGACCAAAAATTCTCTAACTCATGGAGACTGAATAACATGCTTTTAAGTAATGAAGGGGTCAACAATGAGATCAAAGATGAAATCAAAAAGTTCCTGGAAACAAATGACAATGAACACGCAACAGCCCAAAACCTATGGGATACAGCAAAGGCAGTGCTCAGAGGGAAATTTATAGCAATACAGGCATTCCTAAAAAGGTCACAAGAAGTTTATATAAACAACCTAACCATAAAGCTGCAAGACTAGAGGAGCAACAACAAACAAAGCCCAGAGCAAGTAGAAGGAAGGAAATCATCAAGATCAAAGCAGAACTAAATAACTCAGAGATTCAAACTATGATACAAAAAATCACCAGGCCCAGGAGCTGGTTCTTTGAAAAAAATAAACAAAATTGACAAGCCTTTATCCAGACTCATCAAGAAAAAGAGGCAGAAGACCCAAATAAACAGAATCAGAACTGACAGAGGAGAAATCACAACTGATACCTCAGAAATAGAAAAGATTGTAAGAAATGACTACAAACAACGATATGAAAAGAAAAAAGACAGCCTGGATGAAATGGACACATTTCTGGAAATGTGTAATCTACCAAAACTGAACCGAGAAGAAGTAGAAAGCCTGATTAGGCCAATAAAAACTAGTGAAATTAAAGAAGTAATCCAAAATCTCCCAAAGCACAAAAGCCCCAGACCGGATGGATACATAGGTGAATTTTACCAAATATTTAAAGAACTAACTCCTATGCTTCTCAACCTATACCAAAAAATGAAGGAAGACAGAGGACTCCCAAACTCTTTCTATGAGGCCAATATCATTCTAATCCTAAAACCAGGGCAAGACACAACTTAGAAAGAAAGCTACAGGCCAATATTTCTAATGAATATAGATAAATTTCTCAACAAAATATTGGCCAACTGGATTCAGCAGTACATTACAAAAATCATACACCATGATCAAATGGGTTTCATCCCAGGGATGCAAGGATGGTACAACATTCATGAATCAATAAATGTAATACACCACATCAACAAATTGAAAGACTAAAACCTTATGATCATATCAATAGATGCTAAAAAAGCATTTGATAAAGTACAGCAACCATTTATGATAAAAACCCTCAGCAAAATGGGAATAGAGTGAGCATACCTCCACATCATAAAGGCCATCTATGAGAAACCTGAAGCCCAAATCATACTCAATGGGCAAAAATTAAAAGCTTTCCCCCTAAGATCAGGAACAAGACAGACTGCCCACTTACTCCACTTCTATTCAACATTGTCTTGGAAGTTCTAGCTATAGGCATCAGAGAAGAAAAAGCAATAAAAGTTATCCAAATTGAAAAGGAAGAAGTCAAACTGTCATTATTTGCAGATGATATGATAGTGTACATACAAAACCTGATAGGCTCCACCAAGAACTTACTCAATCTAATAAGCAAGTTTAGCAAAATAGCTGGGTATAAAGTCAATATCGAGAAATCAAAAGCATTTTTGCATACCAAGATTGAAGTGTAAAACCAATCCAATTTACCATAGCAACATGAAAATTAAAAATACCTAGGAATAAACTTAACTAAGGAGGTAAAAGGCCTGTACTCAGAAAACTACACAACAATGAAGAAAGAAATTAAGGAAGATACAAATAAATGGAAACATATACCATGCTCATGGATGGGAAGAATTAATATCATTAAAGTGTCCATACTACCCAAAGCAATCTACATATTCAATGCAATCCCAATTAAAATACCAATGACAGACTTCACAGAAATAGAAAAAAATCTTCAAAAATTTATATGGAGTCAAAAACACCCATGAATAGCCACGGCAATCTTGAGAAAGAAGAACAGGGTAGGAGGAATCATAATACCGGACTTCAAACAATACTACAAGGCTACTGTCATCAAAACAGCCTGCTACTGGCATAAGAATAGATATATAGATCAATGGAACAGAATAGAGAGCCCAGAAATTAACCCAGGACTCTATGGTCAACTAATATTTGACAAATAGGGTAGGAGCATAAAATGCAGTCTCTTCAACAAGTGGTGTTGAGAGAACTGGACAGCAACATGCAAAAAGATAAAGCTAGACCACCAGCTTACATGCACCAGAATAAACTGAAGATGGATAAAGGGCTTAAACATAAGCAGTGCCACCATAACGGTCCTGGAGAAAAATATAGGCAGTAAACTTTTGGATATCCTATGCAGAAATATGTTTACTGATACTTCACCAAGGGCAAAGGAAACCAAAGAACAAAACAAATGGGACTATATCAAATTGAAAAGTTTCTGTTTAGCTAAAGAAAACATCAGCAAAATTCAAAGGGAACCAATGGTATGGGAAAACATATTTGCCAATGATACTGCAGACAAGGGTTTGATCTCCAACATATATAAAGAACTAATGTGACTCAACACCAGAAAGACAGACATCCCAAATAAAAAATGGGCAAAGAACCTGAACAGATAACTCACTGAGGAAGATATACAAAGGGCCCAGAGGCATATGAAAGAATGCTCAACATCACTAGTCATCAGAGAGATGCAAATTAAAACCATAATAAGATACCACCTCACACCTGTCAGAATGGCAATCATCAGCAAATCAACAAACAACAAGTGTTGGCGAGGATGTGGGGCAAAGGGAACCCTCATACACTGTTGGTGGGAATGTAGGCTGGTGCAGCCACTGTGGAAAACAATATGGGGTTTCCTTAAAAAACTAAAAATGAAACTGCCTTTTGGTCCAGCAATTCCACTACTTGGACTATACCCAAAGAATCCTGAAACACCAATTCATAAGAACCTATGCACACCTATGTTCATAGTGGCACTATTTACAATAGCCAAGTGCTGGAAACAGCCTAAGTGCCCATCAGTGGATGATTGGATCCAAAAACTTTGGTACATTTACACAATGGAATTCTATATAGCAGAAAGAAAG
>PVIW01016868.1:0-15483 GCA_004026585.1 Noctilio leporinus | reverse complement strand
AATGTGTCCATTTCACCCAGGTTGTCATATTTTTTGTCATATAGTTGTTTGTAGTAATTTCTTACAATCTTTTGTATTTCTGAATTATCATTTGTAATTTCTCCTCTGTCATTTCTGATTTTGTTTATTTGGGTCATCTCCATCATTTTCTTGACAAGTCTGGTTAAAGTCTTGCCAATTTTGTTTATTTTTCAAAGAACCTACCCCTGGACATATTGATTCTTCGAATTGTAGTGTTAGTCTCTAAGTTATTTAATTCTACTCTGATCTTGATTATTTCCTTCATTCCTTCTACTTGTTCTGGGTTTGTTTGTTGTTGCTCCAGTGCTTGCAGCTTTATGGATAGGTTTGTTTTTTTTTCTTTTTGTTTTTTCCCCGGCGTATTCTCTCCTTTTTAGGTAGGCCTGAATTACTATTAATTTCCCTCTGAAGACTGCTTTTGCTGTGTCCCATAGGTTTTGGGCTATTGTGTATTCATTGTCATTTGTTTCCAGAAACATTTTTATTTCATCTCTGAACTCATTGTTTACCCATTCCTTACTTAAAAGCACATTATTCAGCCTTCATGAGTTATAATTTTTTCCCCCCTTTAGGTTGGTTTGTAGTTTCAATCCATTGTGATTTATGAAGATGCTTGGTATGATTTCAATTTTTCTTTGTTTGTGGAGTCTTTTGTCTTGTAACTTACCATGTGGTCTATCTTGGAGAATATTGTATGTACATTTGAAAAGAATGTGCATTTTGCTTCTTTGAGGCAAAAGGTTCTGTATATATCAGTTAAGTCCATTTCCTCTAGAGTGTTGTTCAAATGCCACACTATCCTTGGTGTTTATTTTTTTTGGAAGCTCTGTTCATTGTTGAGAGTGGGGTTTTCAAATCCCCTACTATTAATGTGTTGCTGTCCATATTCTCCTTGAAGTCCTCCAATATTTTCCTTATATATTTGGGAGGTCATATGTTGAAAGTATTTCCTTTTAGTGATTGACTGTTTCTTTTTCTCCACATTTTCAGGTGTTGTTGTAATGCAATCAGACTGTGCTCAGCTGCCAGGCTAAGGAACTGCTAGGCTGGAAGGATTGGTTCAGTTGTAATCCTATCAACATATAGTCCACTGCCAGGCTCAGATGCAGCTTGGGGGAACAGACCAATTAAGTTTTAAATTGATGAACCAGCTACCCACCTCAGGCCCTGCTGTGCTAGACAGAGAGGTTCTATTTTTACTAATTCATCAGCCGCCAGCTCAGGTGCAACTTTGTAGGACATATTCAGATATAAATCAATGAATCTGTGATCAGCCAATGGGCTCAGGAGCCACTGGGCTAGACTGAAAGATTCTATTGTAATCCAAAGAGTTTATGATCAGCTACCAGACCCAGGTGTCACTGGGTGGGACAGACCAATGCAGTTGCAAACCAATAAATCCAGATCAGCCACCAGGCTCTCATGCCACTGTTGTGGGGCTGAATGACTGACTGACCCAGCTGTAAATCAGAGATTGTAATCAGCAACCAAGCCCAGGGACTGCTGAGAGAGAAATATATCCTCTGGTGCAAATTATTATATTTATGCTCAGACAAGACTGGGCAGGAGAGGTTAATTTATGTATTTTTAAAGATTGCATTTATTATATTTTTAGAGAGGAAGGAAGGGAGAGAGGCAGAGAGGGAGAGAGACATCAATGTATGGTTGCCTTTCACCTTCCTCCAGCTACAAACCTGGCTTGCAACTTGGTTATGTGCTCTGGCTGGGAATTGAACCAGCAACCTTTGGGTTTGCAGGCCAGTGCTTTATCCATTGTCCCACCAGCCACCATGCAGTAGAGGTTAATTTAGATGTAAATCAAAGAATTATGATTAAGCACCTGGCTCAGGCACAACAGGGTGGGGTAGATTGCTTACCGTGGGTGGGGCTATGAGACCTTCTCATAGGGAAGCCACTTGGTGCAGGCAGTCACCTGAGATGTGGGCAATGAGACAGCATTGGGATACTCACAACTTTTTCTCCACTTCTCTCCTTAAATCCACTGCTACAAACTCTCCCCAAATGTCTCCAGTCCAATCTGCCTTTCCTTTGCTAGAGCCCATATTAGGTGGGTACCAGTGTATTTTCATTGTGTTCACCTTAGTAGTTCTCTGTCTCCAATGCTCTTTCAGGCTAGTAATTGCCATGGTTTTGTGCCCTTCTCAGCTGTATGCTGCTCCACTCTCCACTGTGTGCTGTAAGCTCAGAAACTCAGCTGGGGGACCAGAACCCACCCTTCTCAGGTGGAGCCTCTGGTTCCATTCCTTCATCTGCTGTCTCCAGTGGGGGTCCAGCCAGCCCTCTCACATTTCTGCAATTCCTACCACTCACATTGTGATGAATCATCCTCTTCTGTTTTGTCCTTATTTATAAGACATCCTTTCAGCTAGAGTTCTGTCAGTAATTCCAGCCAATTTTTTTCTCCAGAAAAGTAATTTCAGATGCAACCTTGGAGGAGATTGGTGTAGCTCCACTTCCTCCTCCACCATCTTGCTGCAACTCCCATAGTTATTGTTCTTTATGTTGTGATTTTTCTCCTTATGTGGCAAGTTCAAGTTGTCTCATATCTCTTTCCTCTGCAATAAGCTCATATAGTCATCTAATCATTAATATAAAAAAGGTGATTTGAAAATTAACCATCATTTTTGCTCATCTATTAAAAATGATATTTTATCATAAGGGGCAATGTGTATGGACCTAGACAGTACAATGTTGAGTGAAATAAGTCATACAGAGTAGCAAAAGTACCATATGACCTCAATTATATGTAAAAGCTAAGAAAAAATAATGAAACAGCAGAAAAGAAACAGACTGACAAATCCATAGAACACTCCAACTTTTTAAAGGTGGGATCATAGCTGGGAGCCTGGGTGAAAAAAATAAAGGGATTAAGAAGTAAACATTGGAATTAATTGATTAAACAAAAGATGTAAAGTCCAGCAAGTGAATGAAGTTAATAATGTCATAGTGTGTGTGGTACCAGGTGGATACTGGAAATATGGGGCCATTACATCACAAATTGTATACAGGCCTGACTACTCTGCGGTTGGCTAGACACTACTATGGAAGAAAAAGTAAAATGGAAACAGGAAATGCAATAAAAGGGGATTAACCCAAATCCTTGGAGGCTAATTTTATAGTGTGGGGCAGAGTATGACAGGCATTAGGCATGGCTGAATTCCAGGACTGTGCTCACATGTTTTATTTTTTGGGAACATTCTGAAAATCCTGCAGGCTTATGAAAGAATCCCATTGACAATCTCAACTTCATATTATTAAGCTGTGATTCTTACTATAGTTAGTAACTGGGGGCTGCTAAGTATGATTTACTATAATAATGTGCCTGGTTGAAGGGTCTTTTCTGAGTCTTCCAGAGATTTCAACTCAACGAGTGATAAATGTTCAATGTCCCCTTGGTGTGTGTGTGTGTGTGTGTGTGTGTGTGTGTGTGTGTGTTTCATTATCTTGGGCACCCACACTGAGCTGTCTGGAGTCACTCAGTCTTTTTGTGGTGGTTCCCACACTTGGAGCTGTGAGCATGATGCTGAGTCAGTGACTCTCACCACTAAGGCTCTTTCTTGTCTTATGATGGGTTCATTGGTCTAAGTGCCAGATGTCCAGCATGCATATTTCCTTCTGGTGGTCAGCTTAGACACTGGCCTGTGTGGGGCTAGAATTCACTGTTAGGTCTAGCAGAGCCTCTATTGGATTCACCTGATATGGCACAGAAGGCATAATGGTTCATTTTAAGTGGACACTGCAGTGTCTGAGTCTCTGGTTTCCACCCATATGATAATTTTATCTTTCTTGACAACCCACTTTTCTAACTCAGAGACTCCAGAGTGAGTGAGGATTCAGTAATCCAGAGAGACTCTATGAGAGAAACTGTGACAGAAGAGGAAACTACCCAGAACACCAGCCCACACCTCCCACTGCACCTGCTCCTAGGATGGTCCTGTGTTCAGAGACTTTGAGTGCCCCCTGGTGTTTGCAGCCCATCCTGCAGGGAGGTTTTTGTCTGGACTCAGGCTGACTTCCCCTCACTGTGTCTGTGGCACAGTAATACACTTCGGTGTCCTCAGCTCTCAGGCTGTTCATTTGCAGGTACATTGTGTTCTTGACATTGTCTCTGGAGATGGTGAAACAGCCCTTCACGGAGGTTGGCATAGTACGTGCTATCACCACTATTACTAATGTATGCGACCCACTCCAGCCCCTTCCCTGAAGCTTGGTGGAGCCAGTTCATCCAGTAGCTACTGAACATGAATCCAGAAGCCACACAGGATAGTCTCAGAGACCCCCCAGGCTGCACCAAAGTTCCTCCAGACTTCACCAGCTGCACATCACACCGAACACCTGTAAACACAAAGATATCCATGTCAGAAAGCTGTCACCCATCCATAGTTTCTCTCAGTCATATCCACTCACATACACAGTGTCTGCCATTCTCTATAAATTACCTCTTAAAACAGCAACAAGGAAAATCCAGATGAGCCCAAACCCCATGGTGAGTGGTCTGTATTCTTTCCTGACCAGACCCTGGGAACACCTGGGAATCCCAGACTGCCCTCCTGTCCCAGAGCTGCAGAGTCAGGGCTGGACTGCTTTTAATTAGCAGAAAGGCCCTATTTGCATGTCCTCCTGCTATCTAGGGAGCTCTGTTGTTGGAGATCTGCAGAGAGGGTCTTGCTGCAGTGCAGGTGTGAGTGTCCTGACTATGGTGGTCATAATAGCATTTCAATAACTAAAACAGAATCCCAACCTGGCCTGGGGCATGTTTAAGAGTGAGCCCAGGTACTGAGTCTGTGTGCCACTCACTCTCCCCAACTGCTCCCCTGAACCTGATCTATGGCAAAGTGAACAGGCCCTGTGGGTGTGTAAGCCTGCTTTTCTGAGTGATGGTATAAACAGGTATCTATATCTATTGTTTTTGACACTCAAGGCCTAGAGACAAGTGGACCCCCTAGAGAAAGACCCAGATGCAAACCTTGGAAGATAAGACTCAGTATAATTGGTAATGGTGGTTCTCTTGGCCCTGAGAGTCTCTGACATTCCAACCATCAAGGGGACAAAGCAGACTGAATGTTGAGAAGATGCTTTTCTATCATTGGGACTTAGAGACATGGAGAAGCTTGAGATGCATGGGGCTGGTAGAGAAACTCTTTACAACAACCAGAAAAGGACATTTACAGGGGTTCTCTTTCCATAGACAGTCATTGAAAACTTAAAAGAAGATAATAGAATAGAGGCACAGGTGAAAGAAATGAGAATCATATATTTATGCTCAGTGAGTTTGGCTGCAGTTGTCTGAACTATGCTTGGTACCTGTGAATTCTATATGGCAAAGGGACAGTGTCATGTTTGACTTTTTTTTTTTTTTTTTTTTTTTTAGTATTTTGGGATCCAAACATGGTCCAGAAAATCTGGGTGGGTCTTAGTGTAATCTGTGCGTAATAGAGGGAGGTAGAAGTTGATTATACTCCATGAGAAGAAGGACGTGATGTGACCACAGGTGTCAAGTGAACTGTTCCAGACTGTGGAGAAGGAAGAAGAGACCACAGGACAAGGAATGCAGTTCTAGCACCTGGAAAAGACAGAGAGATAGGCTTCCTTGTCTAAGACTGTTCAGGCTGCTATAACTGTGCTAGGAACTGGGAAGCTGATAAACAAACATTTATATCCCACCAACCTAGAGGCTGGACGTCCTCAGTCAAGGGGCCAGTGTAACAGGAAATGAGATGTACCATTCAAGTGATAAATAGAACTGACACACTGACAGTTATAAGCATATTGCAAACAGCAGCAGGTTTATCCCTGCTTGTGCAAAAAAAAAAAAATGTCATGTGACAAAACTCCATATTAACAGACCTGTTTTCTTAGTCTAGTTTTATCAGGACTGCTGTGATTCAGAGGGAGGGAAATAGGAAGAATTTCTAGTAGACATGTGTTCATAGGAAAGAAAGTGTCTTCCCTTACAGGAAAACATTAACTCCAGCATCCCTGTGACCTGTTTTCGTGGATCGCCACTGTGGTCAGCAGGTGTGGGGCTCCCCACACAACATAGAATATCCCTAATGCAAAACAAATACTTTTTCTTTCCAGATTCAAAAATTGGAAATATATACTTCATGTTGACATTTGTCATATCATTGGCTGAATATATCATTTTGTGGACAGATTTGTATAATTTTAACAAAGTCTAATTCATCAACATTCCAATGTAAGTTTTATTGTATTTTTATAAAAACTCCCCAGAAATTAATGTTCATTTTCCATGTTACAGCAGTGATTCAGAAACAGCCTGTGAAACCAGCAGTGCATTGCTGCTGGAAATTCACACACAAATCTGTACGTGACTTTGGAGGTTTGCCAGGGGAGAATCCAGGACATATTTTGAATCTCATGATACAAATATGCCTGATTTTCACGAACAGGGCATTACTATTCATATATGTTTAAGACTCTTTTATTTAGGACTCAAAAGAAAGTACAGAACATAATAGAGACAGCTTATCTCATCTAAGAAAAATGCATAAATAATTATAAGCTAGAGTTTGCTAAAATAGAAATGTTTGATTCTGCAGTTAGACATCAAGAGAAATAAAAAGCCTGTCATTGGAAACTGGAGGAAAGGGGATTTTTTGTTACCCTTACTCCATTTTCGGTGTCACTTATATATTTTGTAACAGTGTCACAGGTCCTGGGGATTAGGAGGTCATTACTCATCTGGTTACAACATGAATTACATCAGCCACACAATTCACTGGGGTTCTGTTTATCAAATCTTTCAGCACTTACAGGGAAGAGGATATCACTTTATTGGAGGAACCATGGTGATGGAGGCTCTGCATAAGGAGTTTCATTGCTCAGGACCCCTGTCTTCTTCCATCATCTTTGTCATCATCATCATAATCATCATCACCACCAGTTATCATCATTTCTTTACTTATAATAATTTTCCCATTTGCTCTATGCATTGTGGTTGCCTGTACACCATGATCCTTTATCTGAAAACAAAGCTGCTTTCTCCTTTTTAGAAGGCAGAGATTGAAATCACAAAGGCCCCACCTGAAAGTTGATCCAGGACCTTAAAAATGATGATCTTGAATATAAAACAGGTTCCATCTAAGACTTTGAATAAGACACATAACCTATTTCATCATCATCATCACCACCTCTGATACCACCACCATCACCATCATCGTTTGTTTACTTATAATTGTTATTCCCGTTTTTCATAGAAGTATTGTTTCCACATAATGACTATCTTTCTGCTGCTCATTTAAAAAATATTTCATTTATTATTTTTAGAGAGAGGGTAAGGGAGAGAGGCAGAGGAGGAAACAGACATCAATGTGTGGTTGCCTTTCATCTACCTCCAGCTATAGACCTGGCTGGAGACCTTCTTTGCAAACTGGCGATGTGTGCCCTGATTGGGAATTGAACCAGCAACCCTGTGTTTGCAGGCCAGTGCCTTTATCCATTGTGCCACCATCCAGGGCCCTCTGCTGCTCATTTTTATCGTTGTTAGGTGGTGCAGGTATTCATATCCTAATTTATTTTCTGTTTCACTGATGGGAAGTGACAGTTCCTTCCCTTATCTCCCTCATCTGTTAAGAAAGTTTGGTTTCTTCTTTTAAAATCATAGAAAGATTGAAACCACACCAGCCTTTGAGAGAGAATTTGTCCCTCCCCCACAGACTTGACATATTATAAGCCTTTCTTTTTTCTGACTTTATCTAAGCACATCTGAGTTGCTGAAGGGACTTTTCTGTTTTTCTTAAAGACTTCAACTATGCCATGAACACTATGCATGCCTTCTTGGTGTCTGTATGTGAGAGTGGTGCATGTGTGTGTGTGTGTGTGCGCGTGCATGCATTTGGGTGGGTGTATGTTTATCATCAGCCTCAACATCTATACAAATCTGTCATGTGTTCTTCTGCCTCTGTGATTTGCCACATATTCTTAGTGCTGTGAGCATGATGCCATGTCTATGATTGTCACCACAGCTGGTCTTGGTCTATTGCATAAAGTTTAACAACTTTGGTGCAAGCTTTCCAACATGCAGGTGTCCTGATGTCTGCTAGCTTGGACACTGAGCTGTATGGGGCTAGACTGCACAGTTTGCTCCAGCAGAGCCTCTGTATAGAGTCAGAATATGGGGGTCAGAACACCTGTGATTTATTGGAATTGGGAATAAAAGAGTCTGAAAGAGACTCAGCCCTTTGATCACATGAGACTTTTTTAAAAAATATTTTATTTAGTATTGCCAGAGAGAGAGAGGAAGCAGGAGGGGTAGAGAGGGAGAGAACATCAATGTACAGTTGCCTTTCACCTGCCTTCAGCCATGGAGCTGGCTGGAGACCTGGCTTGCGACCTGGTCATGAGCCCTGGCTAGGGATTCAAACCAGCTACCTTTGGGTGTGCAGGCCAGCACCTTATCCATTGTGCTACCAGCCAGAGATGTTGTCTTTTTTTAAAACACATTTTTCTAACTCAGTGACATCAGAAGTGAGAGCGGAATCCAGAATCCAGTGAGATTGCCTGAGAAAATCATTTACAGGCAGATGATACCAGACAGGAAGCCAGAATAAACCTACAACAGAACCTGCCACTGAGATTGTCCTTCTGTTCAAGGACCTAGAGCACTCTCTTGTGGTCCAGGCTCACCTGCATGTAGGTTTGTATCTGGACTCCTGGTGACTTCCCCTCACTGTGTGTTTCACACAGTAATACTGGTTGTATTCTTAGCTCTCAAGCTTTTTATTTCCAAACAAATTGTATTACCAGTATTTATGGAAATGGTAAATATGCCCTTCACTTAGGTGCCAGAGTTCTGAATACTTTCATCAGGATTAATTCACCAATCAACTTCAGTTCCTTCCCTGGAGCCTGGCTGACCCAGCTCAGCCAGTAGTCACCAAAGGTGATTCCACAAGCCATACAAGAACATCTCAGAGGCCAACACATCAGGCCAGGAAACTGTCACCCATCCCCTAATTCTCTCATTCATATCTGCCTATATACTCAGTGACTCTTGTTCTACATGAAATACCTCTGAAAATAGCAACAAGGAAAACCCAGCTGAGCCCAAACTAGTCTGTGTTCTGGTCTGATCAAGGACTAGAAACACCTGAGATTCCTGTGCTGGACTCCTGTCTCTGAGCTATAGCATTAGGGCCTGGATGGCTCTTCTTGTGTGGAAGAAACCTGTTTTCATGACATACTTCTAAATATTGATTTCTGAGTTTGTACAGTGACATTAAGAACATGGTCCTAATGTGTTATTTGTTTAAGGGTGCATGTCTGTTAAGAATTAGTCTCCACTTTTGAGCTTATATCCTCCACAGTGACATAACTGCCCCAGAATATGGGTACAACATCTAGGAGAGTGAATTTGTATGAAGGAGAGGTATTTAAAATGAGAGATGTCTTTAAAAGTTACTGGCTATGAACACACCAAGATATTTTTATTCTTTAGACCAGAGGAATAATTAAAATTCAAGAGTTGTGTTTAGGAAATGGGAAATTGTATTTGACAATGTTTTTTTCTACAAAGTGATCAGAATATGAACTGAGAACACAGAAATACCATACAACATGTGGACCCAGTGTTAGAGGATGTGGAGCATCTGTGTGGATCACTGGGAAACAGAAGTATAAACTATACAGAGAAGCAGGCAATTTTCCAGGGTCATGTTTCTTTTGTGTAGTTTGGTGCTGAATATACAGCAGCCTCTCTGTCTCATTTTTTATTTTATTCTCTAGACTCTGTAGTAAAAAGATTTCAAACATTGTGGATCCAGAAGAAACTCAGGCATGACTAGATATGCTGTGTTAAAGATGCAGGTAGAGATGATGGAGTAATTATGCTGAAATTTTACAAATTTGATTATGCAAACCTTTATGCAAACCATTAAGAGAAAATACCAGTTATAAATAAAATTATAATTGATATGAAGACCATTCATATTCTTTTAAAAAATATTTTAAAATTACTTTTAGAGACAGGGAAGGAAGAGAGACAGAGAGGGTGAGAGACATCAATGTGTGGCTGCCTTTCACCTACCTCCAGCTACAGAGCTTGCAATCTCATTCCGTGTGCCCTGGCTGGGAATCGAACCAATGACCTTTGAGTTTGCAGGCTGGGCCCTTATCCACTGAGCCACCAGCCAGGGCCCATTCTTATTCTTTAACCAATGATTACAGGATGAGTATATTATTCAAGTATCATCCCATTATTAAACTGTTGATCACTGGCAGTTCAGTCTGATGCTCATCAACAGAATTTGTATCTATGTGGATATGTAATACAGCTGTAATCAGGAAGCAGGATACATACTATCCTGGGCCCACTGATTCTTTGGTAATTACTTTTAGGGCAACAATATCCTCTTCCTCAAAGTCTCAATTTATGTATGCATGGGATCTGTGGAAGTCTGTCACCATGGCTGTGCATAATGACTATCTACAGAACTTGAACCTGATGTACTGATTGTATCCATGTGTGAAAGGGAAACAGGAACTCTGTGCATGGAGGTGAATTATCATGGGTGGTGAAAGAAGTTCATCTGAGCTGACACATTCACTCTGACCTCCTGATGCACAAGAGTAAATGTGTGTAGATGCTGCACCAGGTATGTTGTCACGGAAATGTAGTACAAGATGGGTGGGGGTCTTCCACTGTCAAGGGTGTGCACACGCTGTTCCCTGCTGTGTGATGTCACTGATATTGGCCTCTGGACAGGGACATTTTAAGGGGTGTCAGGTAAGGAGACTCCTTAGGATCTTACCTGAGAGATAACTGAAAGAATATTGTGCTTTTGTTAGCTGTGCTGGAACCTGGAAGACCTGTCACCCCTTGCTGCCACAATGTCATCTGTGTGATGATTGGCCAGAGACAAGGACATAGAAATTCATCCTTAGCTGTCATGTACTTATCACTTCCCAAATAAAATGCCAGTGTTCATAAATGCCATAGAACTTGCTAGGAGACACTAGAGTCCAAATCCCCAAACCTGACCCCAACAACAGAATCCCAGTCAGCTCCTACATGACCATCACTTATTCAGAGTACAAGGAGGCTTCCAATATGCTCCTAAAATCACAGTAAATAGTAGGGGCCCTTTCTGGAGCTTCTTTCCTGCCTCTCCTTCACAGTGCACCTGGTCTCTTGCAAACTTTCCTGAGTTTTTCATGTGCCCATGGGCAGCATCAGTCCTGGTCTCAAATACAGACTGTGTGTGAGGAAGTCAGGAGGCCCATAGCTCTGTCATCTTCTCAGCCCAGCCCATCTGTACTGTCCCTCAGAGTCTGTGATACTCTCAGGATGTGGGTCATCAAACTGGGTATCTTGAAGAGTTATAAATTGTGATTCACTTAAGAGTTCAATCCATTGATCTGCAGTTAGATGAGGCTGACAGAGGTGTCCACATAAAAGGCAAATTGTACTGAAAAGCCCTGGGCATATGCTGGGTTTCTGGTGTTTTTGTTGATCCAGCCCATATGCTGTAGGCCCTCTCCTCGGGCCTGTTACACCCAATTCATACCACAGCTGGTGAAGGTGTACCCAGAAGCCTTGCAGGAAATCTTCACTGAAGCCCAAGGATTCTTCACTTCAGCCACATACTGCACCAGCTGCACCTAAGTGTGGCACCTAGAGAGGAGTCAGGAGTGGGTGGAAATTGCCCTTAACTTCCCTGGTCCGCTCTTTAAACCCAAGACTGAGGACTCTCTTACCTGTACCCAGTGCCTCCAGGAAGAAGGCATTCCAGCTCATGTCCATAGTGAGGGGCTATGCTGTCAGGACCTCTATAGGGCAGAGTGGGTGATGCTCTGAGTGCACAGGCAGATCCACATTTAACCTAATCTACCTCTTCTTGTTTGAATATTCATGAGGCAAAACTTCATAGCTGAATACTTCACTCTACCTAAGAGTAGGTAGAGGGCACAGGAACATGCTCAGGAGGAGTCTGAGGCTCCAACTTCTAATCAGTGTTGTAGGATATGTAACACCTGCCGGGATCCTGTGCTCTGTGTAGACCTAGCTCCTCCCACCAGGTAATATGCCTCCCAGGAAATGCCCCTCATTGAAAACCCACCTTTGAATGACACACAGACCACCTGGACCAGTTTTGGATTTCAATACCTGAAAGCCTTATTCCTGGGATCAGGGTGTCTTCAAAATGCATCACAGAATTAGTTGAAAACACCATCCTGTTTCCAGCTCTTCAACTTTCAGGTAAAAAAAGTTCTAGAAATATCCCCATTGATTTTGCTTCTCCTCACTTATTGCATTTGTAAATGCTCTGATAGAATAGTATATTAAGAGTCACATCACATTCAACCCTTATTTTAGGTGTTCTTTATGAAAAGAGGGACACCCAGGCCCTCAGAGAAAATTTCTCCTTAGCTCCCTCAGCACCTGCTCCTGGTCAGCAGCCCTGTGATCATGGGTCACACACACACACACACACACACACACACACACACACACACACAGACCTGCTGCCCAATACATGCCCTGCATGGGAGGGTCCTATATGGGCTCAAAGGGCATGGAACTCAGTGCAGAATGAAAGGCTGCTCTCTGACTTCAGGGCACTCTTTCAGGGTCACTATGTTTTTAGACTCTTGTGATGTAGAGAACTAGCCGTACAAAACCCCAGTGACTCTTTAGGAAAATTATTTTCTGTAGCTGCCCAATGCACTGATTCAGCTGACATTCATGAGTCAAAAAGGTCTTGGAGGCTTTCTGGGGCTCTGATGTTCTCAGGCTCCTCTAGTTGTAGGTCCCATCTGTGGATCCCTGTATGTGGCCATAATGTCACTGCACTATTGCACTATTTCACTATTTGTCAGCAAATCACACACACATACACACACACACTGATGGTTTTCAAGATAATGATCCCAGGTTTCTCTTCTCCCCTGTTCCCAGCACATGGGCAGCATCCCCACTCTTACTTAAACCAAGTGTGGTGGACACTTGGTGCTATTAAGATACTGCAAGTTATTCCAGCAAGATAGTGGACAAGTGAGTGGGGATGCACCAGTCTCCTCCCAGGTTGCATCTGGAATTACTGTTTTGGAGAAAAAGTCAGCTGGATTTACCAACAGAACACAAGCTGGAAAGAAGCGTATAGCCTTGGACAGAACAGAAGAGAACACTTCATCACAATGTGATGGAAACATGAGAGGGCTGGCTGGACCCCTACTGGAGGCAGGAACCAAAGGGATGGAGCCAGGCACTCCACATGAGAAGGGGGGGGGTTCTGGTCCCCCACCTGGATTCCCCAGCATACAGCAACACTGGGGAGAGTAGAGCAGCTGCTATCACAGCTGAGAAGGTTGAAAAGCTGTGGAGTTTGCTGGCCTGAGAGAGCACTGGAGGTAGAGAACTGCTAAGGCTACCACAGCAAAAATACATTGGCACCCACCTACCCTGGCCTACAGCAGAGGAAGGGCAGAGTGGACTGGAGACATGTGGGGAAAGTTTGTGGGGGTGGCTTGGAGGTAGAAAGTGGGGAGGTAGCTGTGGGGATCCCAGTGCTGTCTCATTGCCCACACCTCAGGTGGACTACACTGCACCAAGTGGCTTTTTTGGAGGGTCCTCGTAGCCCCGCCCACTGGTGGTAATCTACCCAGTCCAGTGGTGACTGAGCTTGATGCCTGATCATTATTGTTTGAGTTACATCTACATAAACCTATCCTGCCTGGCCTTGTCTGAGCATAGATATAATAGTTGTCATCCAAAGAGATATTTCTCTTCCAGCAGTGCCTGAGACTGGTGGCTGATCACAAACTCTCTGATTTATAGCTGTGTCAGTCAGTCACTCAGCCCTGCACAGAGGCATGTAAGCCTGGTGGCTGATCATGGATTAATTGCTTCACAACTGAATCAGTCTATCTTGCTCAGAAGAGTCTGGGCCCGGCAGCTGATTACAAATTCTCTGACCTACAAATGGATCAGACAATCAGCCCCAAACAGTGGCAACTGAGCCTGGTGGCTGATTGCGGATTAATTGAGTTGGTTTGTCTCACCCACTGGCCTCTGTGCATGGCAGCTGATCACAGATTCTTTGGATTACAATTGTACCTTGCTGTCTAGCCCAGCAGCTCCTGAGCCTGGTGGCTGAACACAGATTCATTGATTACCATCTGAATCTGTTCCACCAGGCTGCACCAGAGCTGGTGTCTAATCCATTGGATTAAAATTGAACCTCTCTGTCTAGACAAGCAGAGCCTGAGTTTGATAGCTGATTTATTGATTTACAACTGAATCAGTCTGTCACCCCAAGCTGCATCTTATCCTGGTGCCAATAGGGTTACAATTAAATCAGTCCTTCCAGCCTAGCAGTTCCTTAGCCTGGCAGCAGATCACAGTCTGATGGGATTACAATGAAACCTAAAAATGGGGAGAAAAAGAAACAGTCCATCACCAAATGAAAAGGAGGAGGAATCCCCAGGAAGATCACTAAATGGAACAGGAGCAAGCAAACTATCAGATATGGATTTCAAAGTAATGATGATAGAGAAGCTCAATGAGCTAAGCCAACTCAAAAAAAAACAAAAAACAAAAAACAAACAAACAAACAAACAAACAAAAAAAAAAAAAAAAAAAAAAAAAAAAAAAAAAAAAAAAAAAAAAAAAAAAAAAAAAAAAAAAAAAAAAAAAAAAAAAAAAAAAAAAAAAAAAAAAAAACATTACACACAAATCCAGAGGAAATACAAACAACTCCAGGGGAACTATGAGGAACTCCAGGGCATCTACAAGGAACTTACTGAGAACCACACCAGCATTAAAAAATGACAGCCTAAGTGCCCATCAGTGGATGATTGGATCAAACAACTTTGGTACATTTACACTATGGAATTCTATATAGCAGGAAGAAAGAAGGAACTCGTACCCTTTGCAACAACATGGATGGAATTGGAGAGTATTATGCTTAGTGAAATAAGCCAGTCAGTGAAGGACAAATATCATATGATCTTACCCATTACAGGACAATAATGAACAAAACTAACAACAAGCAAAACAGAACCAAATATATGAATACAGTGAATAGGCCTTCACTGGTCAGGGGGAAAGGGGTTGGGGGGAGTGGGGAGGCAGAGGCAAGGAAGGGGAGCAGTTTAGAGAAGAACCTAGTATAAAGGAACCATGGACATGGACAACAGGTGGGATTGACTTTGGGAGTAATGGGTGGGTGGGGATGGGGACAGAGGGGAGCAAAAAGAGGATGGGTGTAATACAACAACAATACATTTTTTAAAAAAATCTAAAAAAAAAACAACAAAAAACCAAAAACAAAAAACTATCAGTAAGAGCCAGGAGGAAATGAAGAAATGCAGTAGAAGGAATAAACAGCAGGCTAGAGGAAGCAGAGGATAGGACCAGCAAGCTGGAGGACAATGTAAAAAATATTCCAAGACAGTGTAACAGAATTAAAAAAAAAAAAA